>BSSO01003609.1:0-16152 GCA_030267885.1 Mesembryanthemum crystallinum | reverse complement strand
CAAAGTGAATTGAAGGTCATTAACTATAAATGTGGCACATTCTTGGTGAAAAAGAGTTAGGCTTGCATATAGATATGAAGTATAGTATACACTAAGGATGACTTTCATTAATAGGGGTTACACTAAAAAAATGAGAGATAAAGATGACTTTCTTAAGAAAAAGAAAAAGTTGAATCTTAATGATGGGATGAATTTCATTAAGAAAATAAGGTTGACATTCCTTTAAAAAGGTGAACTTTCAAACAAGGATAATGTTTCTGGTCAAGTCTACACAAGTTTTCACAATTTAAATTTCAATGCTAAAGAGGTATCATCATGTAGTTGATACTAGCTAGGAATCGACACTCAAACCTATTTGTATCAGCCTTATACATCTTTTACACCTATTAAACCCGAAAAATGATGTTTCATTGAGAAACAACACCACAAACAAAGGAAATTATGCTTGCTACGACCATTCCAATAATCAACTTTGTCTTTATGAAAGAGGAGATGCAAAAGGCTGCACCAAATGAAGCTGGTGGAAAATTAGCCATTTTTGCAACAAAAAAAAAACATCCCTCAAATAGCATATCTATCTACTTTGTTAAAAGGATTACTATATATATCACGAATTGCCCTCGAATTTGCAACTTATGTACATACACCTTCTCTTTTGAATATGCTTGGTGAATCATTCTATATATGAGTGGAAGGCAAAGATGCTAGAAATGGACCAAGTGGCAAGTACTACTTCGATCATAATATTCTTTTGACTATGACAATGGAGGACTATATAGGTACTTTTGTGTATGGGGTCCCCTTTTACACATAAACCAGGCCTTGTGTCTAATTACTCATCTTTGGTGTTACATTAAAGGTGTTCAGTTCGCCTGAAAATACATGAATTGAACTGAATTGAATTGAACTAAACGATATGAACTGAACTGAATTGAACTCAACAACCTGAAGTAAACTGAATGAATAGTAATATGTGAGTGAAAAGGTGTATGCCTGAATTGAACTGCCTGAATTGAACGACTTGAACTGAACTGAACTAAACGACCTGAATTGAATTGAACTGAACTGAATGACTTGAAATGGGATTGGCTAAGTTGAAATGAACACACCCTAAGTATTCCATTAGATTAACTTCTATCCTAGAAATCCCATTTTTAGGTCTTGGTACTCTCAAATTCCCATGTTAACAACAAAGTTTAAAGAGTATTAATGGGACTTTGCTTAACTTGTTGGTGTGTGGTCTGAGATGATTGTGATAATAATGGATTCAAGTTATGTGTATTTAAGTAAAAGCTTCTTTATCAAACGTTGTTACTTGTTAGATGAATAGAAGATAATACTATACGTATTTTTCTCGAAAGTAAGAAATGCATACATTAGCATTTTTATCTAGAAATTTAATTAGTCTTAATATGTCTATGTTTACGCTAAATGTATCACTAAGAAATTGGAAATCGAAATTAGAGCAATATATATGATTCTGGACTGTGTTATCCATGTAGCACTCCAATATTTTGCACCATTTCCTTCCTGTAAAGTATAACTAATAAAAATGTTCTCACACAAAGATAAAGTATAGATATAATTAAATTTCTCATCTAAAATAAACTAAATACGCTGGACAGAAAGTTCTTCCTTTTTTGTTTTCTTTTGAAGTGGACATGACTGTGTTTAAGTTTATCTAAGCAACTTTTTGAAAAGCTTGTCCAGTACACGGTGCCACCCATCTCCCTTGTTATGAGCTAGAGTTATTCATCACGGAAACAACAAATTATACACAACCCTTAACTCTCGCATAATAAGCGAATATGGACAGGAATATTTTGAAAAGTTATCAAGGTCCAATATGTTAACTCGGTCCAAATCCACTTGCCAATCTATCTGTACATAAAAAAAAAAAAAAAAAAAATTGTAAAATTTGTTCCAAGCGCGCAATTGTACAACTCTATTTTCAACTAGAACTTGTACATACCAATGAATTGCTCTTTACATGGAAGCAACAATAAGGAGAGGATTTCATGTTCTTTTAAGAAAAGCCAAGTTTTGAAAAGTTTTTGCAGCTTAAATATGGTGGAAAGGAAATGAGCTTGGCACATGTATTAGGATTTATTGGGTTCTAATCTTAATTAAGTGTAATAATACCAAGCAAATGCTTTACATATCTGGACTATATATAAGCTTGCTTAATTAGCCCACTTTCTCGGAAGATGTAGGGGGACATATTGGCTGCTATGCATGGAAATATTGATAGAATAACTTCAAATTAGTACATGCAAGTCGTGGCATATCTTGTCTTAATCATAATTAATAAATAAATTTATAATAATAAATAGTATTATATTATTGTCTCTTAAAAGATCATCAACTTGCTAGCTATAGCTTTTCAACTATTTAATTGGGTTTATTTATTTAATTATTTATTTATTTTTTTTATTTTTTTTAAAAAAAGTGAGTAGAATTCTATGTGTGCATGCTTTTGGTTTGGCCCTTTAAAGATGCATACATGCATGAGGTTTGAGTCAATTCCTCTTGGTCACTCATTGTGCTTTTGACACATCTTTGCTAAGAATAGGAGGCTCATAGGTTAGTTTTTAGTGGTTGAACTTTTTTTTCCATTTTTTCTTGGTTGGTTGGAGGAATAGATTGTTCATTGGTGTGCAAGTGATGATAAGATAAGGGCAATAGAAAATGGTGGTGGGGGCTTTGTAGATCTTAGCATTTTCTCACTTTCCTTGAATGGGAAAATTGCACTATTGGGGTGGAAGATTGCAAATGCTTTGCTAGCTAGGTAGACTAGATGCATGATCTCTATGAATGTTCCCAACTTGATTATCAGTTGACTTTTTTTAATCAAGATTGTAGCACATAATCTAGTTAAATAAGAATCAGGAGCTAAGATCCATGAGTATACTATAGATACAGTTAAATATAGAGATATGTCTGTGGTTCGACTACGACCAACCTTATTGAGAGTGTAGTGCGTTGATAGTTATGTTGCTGGAGTTGATGTGAAAGTGCAAATAGAAGTACATAGGGTTGCTTCTAAAGATTAATTGATGAAGATTATTGTTAGTAATGCTCCTCAATACTTAGTCGCCTCGCACCAAGGGGGAAAAAAATTCAAGAGTCTCTTATAATAAAGAAAACAAAAATAATAGTCAATAGGTCAATTAAAGGATATATAATTTGCCTTAATAGGTATCGCATATGTCTTTCATTACCACCGCTAAATGGTGGCCGTAGTACATCATCAGTTTGATTTGAATCAAAATATTTTTAGTTTCAAAAAGATATGTAATTAACATTAAAAAAAAATACACCATATTTCAAGTTTAATTCTCCTCTCCCTCGATAAATGTATGTGTATCTGTGTATTGTACATGCTGAAATACGTCTCCCACGAAAGAAAAGACGAACATTGGACCATCCCATTTGCAAGATGTGTATCTATATATGTGTATTTGTGTATTGTACATGCTATACTTCGCCCAAAACCTTTGGCATCACTGCTCAGATGTGGGGTCCAGATGAATTATGGGTCATTTATGCACCCAATTTTTTACCTTGTACAACTTGGGCTCAGCTGGTTGGTACAAGATAGATTGGATTGGATGGTAGAGATCCTTTCCTCTCTTCTAAAAGGAACAAGCAAATAATTTACTGATTAGAAACTATTTTTGCCCCTTAATGGTGCTAAGTTGATGAAACTAGTGCTTACGCTAGTTGTTCAGTTAATATGATATGCTCGCTATTGAACTCAAGAGTCTGAACATACGCATCGAGAGGTGCATCTAAAATCTATTGTCATTCACTAACACCTTCGTTTTCGTCGTTTCGATTAACAAAAAGTAATTCATTGCCTTGTTCTGATTGGGCCAGTCTGCTAATCCATACAGGAATGTGACCAGCCCAAAACATTTCCATTACAGCCCAATCTCAAAAACCCAGGCCCTTTTCACATAAAACATCATAATGGCGACATACAAATAATCTCACTCATCCGTTGGACGATTTCTCTCTCCTCGAAAAACCCTAAAAGGCAGCTCAGCCGTCGAGTTTTCTAGGGTTTTTTTTTGTTGCAGAGAAAGTCGCTGAATCGCACCTCACCATGGTTTGTATCGTGTTTTGCTGTTTTCGGCCATTTTTGTTGATCTTCATTGCTTGATTTCTCTCTACTCCAGTCTCATTTGTGTGTTTATCTGTAACAGACGTTCAAGAGGAGAAATGGAGGTCGCAACAAGCATGGCCGTGGTCATGTTAACTTCATTCGCTGCTCCAACTGCGGCAAGTGCTGTCCCAAGGTTTGCTGATTCTCTCTCATCTCTGTTTAAGATTGTTTTTATGGCTTTGTTAGTTTCAATTTGATTGTATACTTCATTGGTTGATTAGAAGTTAGAATAGTTTTTGATTTTATGTAAAGGAATGGTTTTTAGCTGCTAAATTGAATGTGATGTGATAAATGGATATTGAGGAAGGCACCTTTGTAATTGAGGTTATGTTTGTGCCGCTAGTTTGTTTATATCGAAAATGTTTCCTGGTGAGAGTGTTGAGCTGCAGTGTAAGTGTGTGACTTTGTCCCTCCTGTATGTTGGACATCGAGGTGAGACATTGTAGCCGAACCCGCTATTGAGATAAGGCTTGGTCTGGTTCGGTTTATTTTGATTTAGGTCACGCTACACTAGCAAAAGCTGTGCGTTTTCATCACTTGGCGTCTACAATGCTTATTAAAAACCTATATGCTAAGTGCTTTTTAGTTTAGCTAACGGTAGAGGAGTTGGGTAATTAAAAATGGAATATGCTACTGAATATTATAGATTATTGATGATGGTAATTTGAGATTCTATCTACACATTTTATTACTTCTTGGAACTGAGCTACAAGTAAAATGTCATGTTCCGATGTTGACTACTTGAGTGATAATCAGTTCCCTGATGTTAAGTAATTTGGTATTTTTCTGTGGTTAAAGGACAAGGCAATCAAGAGATTCCTTGTGAGGAACATTGTGGAGCAAGCTGCTGTTAGGGATGTCCAGGAAGCCTGTGTTTATGATGGTAAGTTTGTTGTGAGAGCTGTTTTTGTTTGTTCGTTGCTTTGATCTCTTTGCCAGTTTAAGTTTTTATTTCCAAGTCTCTGACATATGGTCTCTTAATTGCATTTACAGGGTATGTTCTTCCTAAGCTGTACACCAAGGTGCAGTATTGTGTATCCTGTGCTATCCACTCCCATGTTGTCAGGGTTCGTTCCACTACAGCCAGGAGAGTCCGTGAGCCACCACAGCGATTCAAGCGTCGGGTATTGTCTCTTGACCGATGCTTTTTAGTGTTTTGGAAGATCTCTATGGCTTGTTTGATTCATGCATAATTGTGTTAGTATGTTTCTGTTGCATATCTATATGATTGTGCCTTTTGTGCTGTTGTGAGTTGAATGGTTAGTTCTGGGTCTCTGGTCTTTGGTTGTTCTATTATTGTACTACTTTGTGCTTCTTTAAATCTTGCTCTTCGGCCTTAGTGGAATGTCTTTTTGGATTGTATACTAGATGTGGTGACTTGGGTGGGTGACAAGGGTAGTGATAGTATATTATAAATTGATGATATCTAACTCTTCTCCAATTCATTCCTCAAAGATTAGAGATTAGGAAGGAGTTTGGCTATTCTCCCTTACCCTCCTGTAAAGTTAAATCAAAATAAATGAATTAATAACCGAGCCTGTTTAGTGTTAATAAGGTAAATGCTTACTCAACTTTGATATTTCCTCTAGTCTTGATAAGTATTTCCTCTATATCTTTTGCACCATGTTCTGGTATGTCCGTACTGGATTTGGGCAACATTGTGTACCATTTCTCCGGAATGAAGAACTTGTAATTTCATTATGGAGCAAAATTGCCCAACATCAAATTTGAAAATAGCTAGCCAACTTTGCACCATATTAAGCCTTAGATGCATCACAGACCTGATATTAACTACGAAAAATTCGCAAGCTTTTGATGATAAGAGAACTTAAAAATGCAAATTTTGTTTTTCTTCATCAGGAGGATTCAAGGCCTGGACAAGCACCACGCCCTGGCGCACCCGGAGCACCTGCTGCTGCGAGGACATGAGCTCATTGTTAGTGTGCTGCAAAGTCATATACGAACAGTTGCTCCTACGTATATCATGTCTAGTGGTTTGTTAGCCAGTGAGATTAGAGAGGACTAATGCAGTAATCTTTTGTTGTTTTAGGTGTGGGTGGTGGAGCCTGTTCGTTTTTTGTTCAATTTCTCGAATTCTGAAGATTGTCATTGATGATTCTATTTTTACATTTACAACCTTGCTCTATGTCATTTTTCTGATACACTGGCAAATACATGTATGCATTTACTTTGCAAACTGTTTTTAGCAGGTCACTGCGAACAGTGTCGACTGGGTTTAGGATTTTGCGTCCTTAGTTGGATTCCTCTTTACGGCTGTAGGAGGTTAACTTCAGGGCTCATGGATTTATTTGACAAAGCCCAAATGCCCAGCACCTCCATGTGTCAGGAATGTTTGGCTTCTTGCAGTACACGAAATTGCGATAGTCATTGATCTTTAGCAATCGTTATCTGGGATAGTAAAATTGTGTACTTTCATTTGTAAGTTGTTGCTTGTAACCATGTCTGATAATATGAATCTCATCAGTAATATGTAGAGTAGTATGTACCACAAAAATTTGAATTTTCCCAAGAAGTGAAAAACTAGAATATAAGGTCCTCATTATCTTAAAGCATGACTCTTTAGAAAAGGATTTCCTTATTTAGTACTCTCTCTTCCCCTCATACATTAACAAACTATTTGTGGTGTGAAGTTCAAGAAGAGATAATTGGTTTGGAGTTTAAGAAATTGTGACGATTGTTATTTCACTTTTACCCTTGAGTGTATTATAATGTGAGTAATTTTTTTTAATTATATTATAATGTGAGTGAAATTTTTATCGTGAGAGTATAAGAAAGTTGGGTGAGGGTTATAATGGGATAGATAGAATATTGAATTATTTTATTATAGTGTAAAGGTAGTGGAGAGGTATATTGGTAAATTCTAAGGGTAAAAATTGATTTATTAAGGTTTACAAGAGACAAATATTTAAGTAATTTGTTAAAGTTTATAAGGTACGGAGGGAGTAATACGTAGAAAACCTAGTTGTTCGTGCCAACATAGTCTAAATAAACTTCAATAGAAAAGTGCACCTATATATGACAATATAGTTCTTATGACTAGACCTTCATGCTTTATAGTCATACAAGGGGAGGGGGGATGAGGATTCGATCCCGGGTCAAGGCCACGGAATCGGGAGGCCGCACCACTGTGCTGCGCCTCACACCTCGACAATATAGTTCCACTAGATCGATGAACATCTTTCTCGAAGTTTCAGGAAAACATGTAAGGGTCTGTTCTTTACGGCTGATTTTTGGAATGCTGGAACTGGAGAATGCTACAGAATGTTGGGGAATGTTGGAGAATGCTGGAACTTTTTGCTGAATGCTGGAGTTTGCTGGAGAATGTTGGAGTTTGTTGGAGAATGCTGGAGTTTGTTGGGAGTTGCCAGAGATTGCTGGAACTTTTTACTTATTGCTGAAGTTTGTTCGAAGTTGTTGGGGTTTGTTGGAGAATGTTGGGTTTCAATAAAAACAAGACGAAAAGAACATACTTTAAAGAATGGAAAACATTTTATTCAGCATATTAACAAGTACTGTAATTTGTTTAAAACGAAGAATTTACTGTGTTTTTAGCTTTCATCACAGATACCATAACTAAGGCTTCACATAAATGAATTCATGTCAATTTTTAGTATCAAAGCCTAACATGTAGGATGTCATATAATCATTCTTCACGCATTCACCAAATGGACTCAAGTTGGTAATAAATGGACCTATGTCACCCTGATTCTTCATTTCATCTTGAGTACCCGTGTCGGACACCGACACTCGGACATGGGTACGGACACTCGACACTTCATTTTAGGCGAAAAACATGCAAATTTTTTAAAATATTACCGAGTTCGACACTTGGACACGTATCCATGTTGGACACTTCCAGCCGAGTCCAGGTAATATAGAAATGGACAATTCATAAAGCAAAATGAACTCTGGTACGAATCTGATTAAACAGTATATAAGGACCAAGATCTTAGAAATCAAATTTCAGACTACATTTTGCAAAGACATGTTCCACTAACTACATATATCTAAATTATTTTGCACCAAAAAAAAAAAAAAAAAAAGTACATCTACAATCTTTAAAAAAAAATTCGAAGAGAGCAACAAGTTCTTTCATCACTGCAAGAACAACACCCTCATTTTCAGGGCTCAAAGACATCACCTCTGTAAGTGTGAGTGCGTTTAGTAACATAGACATTGTACAAAAGCATGCCCACCCTCTACATAGATACTTAGAGCAAGCATACGCTATGTGAATACCCTGGGCCTGGTTATCCCTTCACGATCTTTTCTCCCCACCATGTCAACGATTTACAAGTATAGGTGGGGCTCAGAAGTCACACCGCAGAAAAAATTGCATTACTCGACCTTCTCAACCGTAACTGGCACACTACTCTCTGCGACAGTCTCTCTCACAAACCTGGAACAAATTGCGAGATTGTTAATTCAGCAACACAAGCATGTTGGAGGAGGCTAAAGCATTTGACCGTGAAATGTGAGATCAAGAGTCAATTTTTGTAATGTCGAGTGCGAGTATAGTACCTTGCTAACTTTTCTTTGGATGATTGCAAGACATAAATTGCCATGACGAATGATAACAGAAGTCCTGTTTGCATGCACAATGATCATTAGTAGTTACAGTGCAAAGTCAGTCCTGTCTTAGATTGACATATTGTAAATTCGCTTTCTATTTTTTTCAGGTCATCAAATTCAGTGCATAATCTTAGATAGCCAAACAGTTATCTGTATAGCTCGTATAGTAAGCATATACTTCCAGCATGCGAAGATAAAACTTCATCAATTTTTTGGTTTATTAAAGTAACTCCTTATTTTTATGACGATTTAGTACTTAACTCCCACACTCTGTGAAAAGCTTTCTAGAGAATAATTCTTCTCCATTGAATTAAGAATCAGACCAAATTGGTATGAATCTGAAGGCCTTGACATTGTACCGTGCTTAAATTCCTAATTGGTATTTAGGATATTCCTGTTAAAAATTAAAGAGCTCGCAGATATAATCTCAAGGACGCAGCTGCAGGTGGACAGGTCCAAGGTTACACAAGAATTAAGGGCTCTGAGTGTCATGGTCAAACATGGCTGGTGACTGGTGAGTTTGTTCTCTGCAAAGTTAGTGATCATTCAGACTCTCAAAACCTTGTGTGTGTGACATAAAGACATCAATTAGAATTTTTGCTCTGTTTTTTGCATCAAGAAGAAGACTGATCATCCCTGAGGTGTCTAAGTGAAACATAGGATGAAATGCTAGCAAACTGTTTCTTCAGAAAAGCTGCTGGGTGATATGTGTCTAACAATGTTTTTATTGTTTTATTCTCTAATTAAGATGTTTTTACTTTCTAAGGTTAGGGCTTAATCTCTTCTGATCTTAAAAGGGATTGAAGAAGAAATAATAGCAGAATAGCAGAAAAATTACCTGACCCAAAGAGAACATAGAATCCAGAAGCGACGTCTATCTCAGAGCGCTCCTCCCTGTAACATATCACATGGCACTGAAACTAATTATACTGTCTGGAAGAAAGCTACTTAACTTAAACACACAAAGTTTGGAATAACCAAACCATCTAATCAAGGGCAGACAGCAGGACGGCAGGGACATGGAAGGCAGCTGCAGCCCAAAAANAGCTTCCATTTTTTCCTATTTTTCCTTACAAAGTTTGAGTAGCTTGACAGAGCTCATTAGTCATTAGTGGGCAATTGGAATTGAGATAGTAGGTTATGGCCCTGTCAGCAGTGTTCAATGACTTTTTAAAATGGAATATCAAAGATATAAAAGAGTATTCCAGACTTCTCTTAGAAAATACAAAGAAAACTACGAAGATACTATATATGCAGATAACATGCACACACAAAACCATGTTACTGAACCCTCCCAATGCATGCACACAAAATAGAATAAAGCACAGATAGAAACACGTCTTGCTCTTTTCAGCAGCAATATTACTAACCATGTGTATCTGACGAGCATGTGTTTTGGCCAATGCTGGGGATCCCAAAATTGCTTACGTATGTCTGGATGAATTTCAACATCTGAGCAGAAAATACAAATGAAACACCACGAGAAAACCCATCAATATTCGTTTCAGTTATATCTCCATCTAGCAAGCACCGGTCATTCTGGTGAAGAAATCTAAGATGATTTTTTGGTAGCAATTGCTAATTTGCTATATGTGAAAATTAACAGAGATTTCTACCTCAAGAAAAAAAAAAAGAAAAAAAAAATCAACAAAGACATGCATTATTCCTGAGTGTAAAAAAAGCGAAAAGCATAAAGTGCAGTATGAATTCGTTTATACATGGAATTTATCATAATGCAATGCCTTGTGATGTTTGGACATGGAAGATCTGGATCATGCCTCCCTAGAGAAGCTATTCCAATTAACATAAAAGAGTTTTGGATAGACCCTTTGCTGATTAGTTTCACTAGTGAGGTCAGAAGAGAGTAATTCTCCTGAACAACCGTCTAACAGTTAGACGACTTAATTTAAGGGTGACTTTTAGGGGCTATTTGTAGTGACTTAGGGGCTACTTATACTACTTGCCCAAGCAAGTAATGACTTTTTATAATTTAATAACTACTTTTATCGGTTTAGGGGCTACATTTTTACGGCTTAGGGTAATTTCATAAAATTACAATAACATGTAAAAAGTAACCTCTAAATGGCTAAAAATAGCCCATAAATTGCCAAAAGTCACCATTACATTAGGTCGTCTAACAGTTAGACGGTTGTACACAAGAATTTGCGGAAGATGATATTTTTGCCAGTCACAGAATAACTTCTTACACCTTATTTGTGATCTTTTAGAGAGTTGCAAGGAAGAAAATGCAGATTCGAGATGCATAACTTTATAGATAATATAGTCATCCATATGCAGCTGTTTTAGGATTCAAATTACCAAAATAAGCTACACAATCAACGAAATGTTCATCAAAGTGCACTTGAAATCAACAAACAGGCAATGAATTATATTACTTGGACTCAGCTACAAGTGTCCAACATGTGTACATCCCAAGGAGTTGGACTCGGACTTTTCTGAAAATGTTGCATGTTTTTGGCAAAAAATTATTGATAAAACTAGCAAGGTATGATGACCCTGTAGGCAGTGTTCAATAACTCTGGACTAGCTAGGCATGGCGACTTGACAAGATATACTATACTCGAAAATGTCTAAAACAGAATGAAAAGAATCTCATATCCATAAAACTGAAGAGTAAAGCGCCTCAATTAGTGCACCTATATGTGTAATAGTAATACACAAGTTTGAAATTGTCAGCAAGGCTCAAAATTGTATGGAGTTGAGAGGGAAGCATAACATACAGTGGTGAGGCATATCAACAACCTTGGCAGTTATCCCAAGTAAATCACCACCTGAATACCTCTGCATTGCACAATCATCATGAAAGAAAAAGTCAAAAGATATCTTTAATATCTATTCTAAAAGTTCTACTAGATTAAATTTTGAACAACCCTTATAATAGAAAGCTACGAGGCTGCAAGCCTTCTTTCACCAAATATAGAAGTTTCCAGTTCTACATGCATCTACACAAGAGGTACAATCTGAGAGGTCAAACACTATATAGCGCACATGCTGTAAGCACTGTAACTTTGTACTTTTACAAACATAGAGTTGGTCCAAGAACTCAGGTTGCATGAACGTGGGTATGAACACAGAGTTACGGAGAAGATAAAAACATGGGAAATCGGCATTTATAGAGGATGAAAAACCTAATACGTGCCAGGCACAAGTGTTATGCTGCGTGGTGTTCACGTGTCAGAGACACACGGCACCTACCTGAGGTGCATTACTTACCAAATGCATGTCAATCATTGGAACCTCAGAACTCTTCCGATTGATGACATAAAGCCATGGAAGTAGAAATTTCTCCCTTCCAACTTGAAAGGTTCTGCAAAAAAGATATGCAAACAAAGTGATTGAAATTCCCAGTTACAATGACAGACAGACACGGTACGCAGTGATTCCTTGAAAAAAAAAATCAATGAAAAAGCAAAGCAGGAACAAGAGGTTGATATTGTTAAATAAATTTCGAGATCAATAAAATGATCAAAATGAAATTCCCAATTACCATGACAGACAGACATGGCACGCAATAATTCCTCGAAAAAAAAAAATCAATGAAAAAGTAAAGCAGGAACAAGAGGTTGATATTGTTAAATAAATTTCAAGGTCAATAAATGTTCAATATAGTTGGCAAAGAATATGTTTCTGGTATAGCAAACTTTGATTGATCGAGATTACATTACTTAATAACACGCATGGAAGATCAACTGGATAACATTAGCATATAAAGTCAATGACATGACACATTAACAACAGAGAGAGTGAATCCTGCTGCTGGTGAGATATTCAATGGCATACCAAATAAAGAAAGATTTACAATTTTAGGTTAAAATTTCCAGACAACATAAGAACAGAAAGGCAATTGAAACACTCATGAATCATGATAAAAATCCTAGCCTCCTCCCATATCAACTCAGAAGTGCATCATATACATGTCAAAAATAATTTAGGAAACTCATTTCAAGACATCCAGAGGGACAAAATGTAATTTCAGTAATGAAAAGGCAGCCTAGTCATAGGGGCCCTGAAGCTTGTATCCATGACGAGCTTTACACTTCTATGATTCTCTCCCCATACCAGGAAAGCATAAGAAAGAGAAAAGAAAACATACAGACACTAACAAGCAGAAAGAAAAGACCAAAAGGAAAATTATACTTGCTAAAACAAACAGTTGTAGCCACATTTTTCAATTTGTTAATCTAGATTCCTTATTTTCCCTCTTCACACTTTGCAATTCCTTGATTGGTCGACTTATAAGCATTTTCCTAAAATCGGCTCCTCATCTTGCACTAGGCTCTAGGTACACTTTGCGGTTTGTGCCTTGAGCTTTAATGACCATAAGAAAGTACGACATAAAGTGCTAGAGCTACCAATAGGGGTTGAGTAATTATCACAACATATGCATCGACATCATGCCACAGTTATCAAGTTACAGTCACTTTTACCAATTAAAAATAACCATGCAACCTATTTTAACCATTCTTGAACATCCAAACAGTAGACTTCCTAAGACCCTGTTTGGGGTAGTTGCCATTCTGAAAACTCAAAACCAATTTTTGGAAACCGCTTCTTTTTTGTTTTCAGTTTTCTGTTGTCAGTTTTGAAAATTAAGCAGGGAACTGTAAGTACAAAAAAAATTCAGCTTTAAATTAAATTTCTACAAATAGTTGAAAATTTTTCAAAACCAAAAACTGGCAACCAACCCGAAGTGGCCGAACATGCCCTAAGTATGTAATACTTGAACATATCTCGACATGTACGTCTTGTTTTTCCTACTAGTTCCAATTCCATAAGTTGTTGCGGCTTTTCTGCACAATCACCTCTCTTGGTCCAATTAACTTGGAGATTTCTCATTATCAACGGCTGATTTCATGATTCCCTCGTTTCTTTCTTCCATTACTTACCCTATGTTCATAAGGAAGGATCCATCAGGGAGAGATGGATTCTGAAGCCATTATGCAGATAGCATATAAAGAGGGCTAGTGAAGGCGGACCAAAATGGAGCCATGTTCCTCCCATCTTAATGATATAAACCTCTTTAAACCCCCCAGGAGGAAATGGTTAATGAAACTGCTAGCAAAAGAACCAGATTAGTCACAGTAATTTTGAAATGGGACAAGAGATCTTGGGGCCAGCACAATCATGATTTTGTTGACTACAAGCACAACTTGTTGCACTTGAGATCAGTGCTGGATGTTAGTTGCATAGAATGCGGTATGTTCCAGGTCGTGGGCTGGGAACGAGGATGAAATTCACAATTTCTAATAACAGGAATGACAGAATAGGCTCAGCCGGGACCACAGGGAACGTGAAAAGCTAAGGAACATGATGTTTTCTATTCNAAAGGAAATAATAGAACTAATCTAATGAAAATAAATAACACTACCGCATAATCTCCAAAAAAAAAAAAAAAAAAAAGAAAGAAAACTATCACGTAATTAAGTTTGTATAACTAGAGATTGAACCCCTCAGTGAACTGGGTCAATCCCCAAGAAATCCAGTACCCTGATGACCCATGTTCCAGAACGATTGACCTCGGGTTGTGGAACGCTGCACTGACCATGGCTCATGCAACTACAGTGAATTATGGCTACCATCCACTATGCCACCACTATTGTGCACCACAGTAATTCCCACAAATGAAGTTTCATGGCCATTGGTTGCTTCATTTTGAGAGGGAAGCCAGGATCCATATCCGAAGTTCGATATAATCCACAAAATTATGGACTCACAATAGATCTAATCCAATCATGATTGATCTGAACCCATGATGATCATCAAAGGGCCCCCTTCTTTCATGATGATAATGATATGATCTCAATGAAGAAAAAATTGCTTCCCTTTCCAATTGTTCACTTAGGTTATCCAAACAATGGACATGCTGTGTTACTTCCCTCTCTCCATCCTTCCGTCACAATATCCTTCCTTTGTGTTTCCAAACAAACCCTGAAAGACTATTACGCTCATTTCGTATATCATAATCCAATTTACACTACCTTGGTTTCACCCTAAACCTCATTAAGCATTCCGCTAACCATCTTTCATCACATAATGCACTGTAACATTATTGCAAGTGGTAACAGAAGGCTTCATAACTCATGACTACCCATTATCGAACCCTCAAGAACCAGAAACCTAATATTCATCTAAAAACAACTTAAACTTTCATAACCACTGACGTGCAATACTTCCTCTCTAGTTTGTCCTTGCTCACTTCTGAATAAATCATTTCTAGTGGTACCACTACCAAACTTTGATAGTCCTTATCATTTTTTGTAATGCATTCAATTATTCATTCCATATACATTGAGACTCCTTCAATTAGTATAATACCACTACTTAGCTTCTCATCACATGGAATGATAGTACCTTAAACGCATCACGTTCACACATAACGCATTACCATCCAGAAGAGTAACGCAAACATAGCAATCATTCCAGCTGACCTAGATCGCTTCCTATATATTTACACAAAAGCACAAAAAAAAAAAAAAAAAAAAAGAAAGTTATCAGGAGGAAAAGCCTAATCAGCAATAGCTGCTCCTCCGTTTTCTCTCTCTTCCTCCTCCGTTTCTTTTACAGTGCACCATCTCTGACTCATATCTGCTGTCCAGCCGTGTCAGTCACAGACTTAGCAATGTATGCTCCCCCTCTCGACATATCTCTATCCTCAGCTGGCAGTCCCAACAGAAAATTTTGGTGCCTCTGAGGAAACTTATGCCCTTTTATGTACTACAACAGCACTGGGAAATTTGTTGACACTTGCTTATTGTGTACAGAACTACATATCAAACACTTCCTTTTTCCTCCCCAGCTCCTCGAAAGACTTTCCTAAGCCGCCCCGAGTAAGAAATATATCAGCTTATCACATGGACTGATACAGACTTATGAGAGAGCCCAACCCCAAAAGCTAGCTCATAAGGTGGGAGAGCCCATAAGTCTATATAAACCCCACATCAACCCTCCATATGGTCGATGTGGGACTCAAGTCCCATACCTTGCAATTGGATCATATCCATCCACCACGCTCCGCAGCCCAGGCACCTGCGGGCTGGCTGTGCGCTAGACCTTTTCTAGCCCCGGGCAAACACTGCAATACCGGCATCACCACCCATGGTCGAGGACGCAGAGAAGTGGTGGTTAGCTCTGATACCACTTGATATGATTTTAGGAATTTAAACAAATAATCAACCAGGAATCAGAATGATCCGAGGAAGATTTTGATGGTGAATAGCAGAGGAAATCAAATTGGTGAAGAATAATTCCTGAGCTAAAAACCAGAGAACCATAGAAAGAGAGAGAGAATTGTGGAGTGAGAATTTTGCTGTTAGATATTCTGATTACATTCTCTCCCCCTGGACACAGAATAAATAGCCAAGCTCTCAGCT
>BSSO01003608.1:0-16155 GCA_030267885.1 Mesembryanthemum crystallinum | reverse complement strand
TAAAAATTAGTAAGGTCATTATAAAATCATATATAAATGAAATAAATTCTAAAAAATATTGTTTTATAAAATATACTATTTTAGTTAATTAGGCAAATAATTTCGGGATATTACACTCTTGCATATGGGATCATGTGCCTCCTCATGATTCAAGCTGGTATTGGCGGAAAATCAATATTTTGAAAGAGAAGCTTGAGCAACTTTGTGATCAAGAACGCAGATGGGGAGGCAACAAAGGATTCTCTATAAGCAGCTGCTATGATAGACTGTCTGGTAAAACTGCAAAAGACAGCAAAGGTCAGTACATTTAGGGGAAAATCCATATCCCAAAACAGAGTTTCATCCTATGGATTGCTAGTAAAGGTAGGTTCTTGACCAGAGGAAGACTAGAGAAAATGAACATTAGAATTGCCGACAACACTTGCCCTTTCTGCAAAGTAAGTATTGAAACACAAGACCATCTGTTCTTCCAATGCAGATGGGTCAAAGAGCTCATGGAGACAATCCTCAGTTGGCTAGGATTTAAATACAGACCACAAACTTTGCAACAATCCTTCAGGTGGCTTAAAAACATGAAAATGGGGAGAATGAAGAATGATTTAGCAGTTGCTGCAGTTGCATTCATTGTATATCATACTTGGATTAGCAGGAACCAGCTTGTATTCCAGCAGCCTAGTCTACCCGGAACAGTTGCAAGGATAAAAGATGACCTGAAGATCAGAATTGCTTTTGTTTTACATAGGAAGAAAAATTGTAGAGATAGAATTTACTTCCACAATCTGATGTAATAGACAATTTTGGAAAGTGGCGTACTTCTCTTATCCCCTTCATAGAAGGTAGTGAGAGAACTCACTTCGCTTATAGGTTGTAACTGACTTGCTTTTGGTAATAGAATCCTTATCTTTTACCAAAAAAAAAAAAAATGAAAAATGAAAAAATAATAATTTTTAAAATAAAGTCATTGGTAGAATTGATGTTCTTAGAGTCTACTATTATACACATTGAAGAAGCCACACGCAACATGTACCGGAATAATTGTACTAAAAACGTATCAAACATTATTTTGTTTTGCTTTTCTAGTCAAAACCTTATTGGCATTTTCAAGATTCTTCTGCCGGTGGACATAAATTTACTCTCTAGTCTAATCATTGAAAAATATCTAATTTATGTTTTTGAAATATGAAAAAATAATAATTTATGAAATAAAGCTATTGCTTTAATTAATGTTCCGTATAGTCTATAGACATTGAAGATTCCACAAGCAACATGTGTATTGATAAGGAAAATGTTATTAGTCTATTAATTTCCAAAATAATTTTATTCTACTCAGAGGTGTAATAATCTCAATGGTAGAAAAAATAAAGCCATTGCTTCAAATCTCGTGCTATAGAGGCTACGATTATACTGACCTTGTACAAAAGATACTGCCACAAGTAACATGGACCTGTTCAGAGATTGTCAATTTTTTACTGTCACACACAAATAAAGTTGGATAGTGTATGACTTTACTGTCTTTTATAGTCAATCCATCAAAATATATAATACTTAAAATTTTGGAATACAAAAATAAATTATTAGTGGACAACAATTTTTTAAGTAGTGACTTATATTAATCACGCTGATTACATGCAGCATAGTACGAAATAAAATAAAGCGCCATAATACCTAACACCTTAAATGAAAAATATAAAATAATAGTACCCGTTACAGATTATTTTGGGAACATAATATAGCACACCAAAGTAGGATGTGCAATATAATATGTAAGTGCCATAATACTAACCCCTTAAACTAATCAAGATGCTTAGTACAAACCACAATGACATGCCCATCTACTCATCAGAATATGAGACTATGTCAACAACAACTTTGCCTTTGCCCTTGCCCTTTGGAGTTGATCTTGCTGATGCACGACCAGGTAAAGGAATAGCGGTTGCAATTTTCAAAGTGGGGGAACGATCTTTGGTTTTGACTCGAACTTCATTGTCAAATATCTTCTTCAAGTTGTAAAGAGGATTCCCATCCTTTGTCAGCAATTTGCATACCGCCTCACTTCCATAATGGACGTACACACGTTGAAGAAACTCCTTTACTTCTCCCTCCATATCTTTCATTGACCTCTTGTTATAATTGTACATCTTAGAAATAGAAATTGGAGATGCGTAAACAGTAGTTGAATCATCATCTAGTGCAAGAACATAACAAATAAAACGAGCTATGTTAGATTATACAAAAATACAGTGAAGTTATGAAACATATAAGCTAAACAAACAAATTGAAGTATAAACAAATTGAATTGACTGCAACAAGCAACTTACAGCTGGTTCTAATGTACTTAAACATCAATGCATCGATATAAATGTTCAATTTACTTTTTCAAACACCATTATATAGACTATGTCAGGAATCTACTTCGCTTTTGCAGAACTTTACTGTCATCTATACCCAACACTGTACTATAAATTCACTATTTTATTAACTAGGAAAAAGTGTTCAAAAGAAATGGGCAGTATAATTCACATGCCAATGTGTTTGTCATATCACTTTTTCATTTTATTTTTTAAACAGTACAAATTCACTATTCTGATCATGGTATAAATTAGTCATGTTGATGTGTCCATAATTGTGAGACTGTGAGCTATGGATTTTTTTTGTGCATTCACTAAGAGAACTTTCTGTAGAGCATCAAGAAGAGATTTTTAATGCAGCTAACTCTGGAGACTCGGATGCTTTGGTTGCTGTGGGAGTTTTCAAATATTATGAAGATAATCAGCGTAAGAAAGGATATAAATCATTGTCAGCTGCGTCTCGAAATGGCTCTGAATTCGCCAATTTCGTGTTAGGGACACAACTTTATCATATTGATAAGATATGTGGTCTTACAACAAGACTTCTAAAAAATCGCTCATGCACCTGGGGGTATGCACATGATGTCTGTTTACCGACATTATCTTTGAAGAATGACTATTGATTTGAGGCATTTTGTTCAGCATTCACCTGGAAAAATTTGTCCACGCATCGACGAAGGCCATTGGCCAATGTTTGAAGCTGTGAACAACCCTCACAACGACCCTAGTCTTGTAAATTGCCCTTATTGTATGGTGCAACTACAAATGTTTTTGTTGAAGGCTCCTTAGAGACTGGCAAGATTAAGTTAAGTTATTAATGAGTAAGGTTGTGTTATGTTATGTAATTTCATAATGTGGCTATGAATTTATGAAGATTTACTCTATTTATAATAAATTTACCATCCAAGCAATATCTATTGTTTATTCAGGCTGGGTTTTTTTACCAAATACAGGAATGTGATGCGTTGTAGCACAACTTTATAATAATACATGTTCAATCCGCACAAATAACTTCATACTGATAAGAAAATACTGGAGGCGTCTAAAATATACTGTAGGAAGCAATATAGAACTGTCATACTGTACTAAAAACTTACACGCATCAATATCGAGGAGGAATATATATTGCTTTCCCTGTAAGGTCTTTAATGCCAAGGTCACACATAGGCTACAAGAAAATAAAAACATACTGAACCTCTATAACAATACTATGCAGATGTTAAGTTTATTGTGAAAAGCAATGCACAGCTGTATAGTTGTATTGTCAATGTACATGCATCAATGTCGAGGAAGAATAAGTATTACTTTCCCCAGCGGGAGTTCAATGTCACCATAATGAGAATACTATCGGAAAGCAAAAGTTTATTGTCCTTTATGATCAATCTATAAAAATTAACAACTCTAAAAATTTTGTTCATTTGGAATTGCAGGCCTTCTAATGGGGGTCAATATATTTGTCCAATTGGAATAGAACCAATATATAGTCTCCAATGAATATTGTGTACACATTCAATAAGGCATGTTCTGTTGCTTAAATATCTATGACTAAATCAAACACAATGTTTTGATAAAAATAAACACATGTTTGGTCAAAATTTTCCTTTTTTTTGACTACTCTTCTCAAATAATATAGACATGCAATACCTTGATCTTTGCAGGTATGCATCTAAGTTATACATATACACTATCTTTTAAAGATCAATTTTCGTACAATTATTATATGAGTAAATTCTTATTATTGGTGTATTAAGGTCATAGGTGATATTCCATTACTCTCTTACATGGTCTAATATACAACTGTATTAGGAGTTGCAGGACCATACTCTTTCACCCTTTACGATACTGGTCTTGGAGAAACTTTACTGTCGGAAGCAAAGTAGAGCTGCCACATTGTATTGAAAACGTAAATGCATCAATATCAATGAGTAATTTACATTGCTTTCCCATTCGATACTCAACTGTCATGGTCACAACTCTACTTCCCTGTAGCAAAACTTTATTGTGCAGTTTGACCAATCCATATAAATAACAAGCCGTCTAAAATTTTGTTGAAACAGAGAACTAGATTTCTATATATATTTGTGTACACAATCAATAAGACATGTTCTGCTGCTTAAATATCTATGACTAAATCAAACACAATGTGTTGATAAAAATAAACACATGTTTGGTCAAAATTTTCCTCTTTTTGAGTACTCTTCTCAAATAATGTAGACATGCAATACCTTGATCTTTGCAGGTATGCATATAAGTTATTTCTACATATACACCATCTTTTAAAGATCAATTTTCGTACAATTCTTTGATGAGTAAATTCATATTATTGGTGTATTAAGGTCATAGGTGATATTCCATTACTCTCTTACATGGTCTAATATACAACGTATTAGGAGTTGCAAGGACCATACTCTTTCACCCTTTACGGTCTGAGAGAAACTTTATTGTCGGAAGCAAAGTAGAGTTGCCACATTGTATTGAAAACGTAAATGCATCAATATCGATGAGTAATTTATATTGCTTTCCCGTTCTGTTCTGAACTGTCATGGTCACAACTCTACTTCCTTGTAGCAAAACTTTACTGTGCAGTTTGACCAATCCATATAAATAACAAGCCATCTAGAATTTTGTTGTAACAGAGAACTGGATTTCTGTAGATATTTGTGTACACATTTAATAAGGCATGTTCTGCTGCTTAAATGTCTATGTCTAAATCAAACACAATGTTTCTCAAAAATAAACACTTGTTTGGTCAAAATTTTCCTCTCTTTCAGTACTCTTCTCAAATAATATAGACATGCAATACCTTGATCTTTGCAGTTATGCATCTAAGTTACTTCTACATATACACTATCTTTTAAAGATCAATTTTCGTACAATTTTTAGATGAGTAAATTCTTATTGTTGGTGTATTAAGGTCATAGGTGATATTCCATTACTCTCTTACATGGTCTAATATACAACGGTATTAAGAATTTAAGGACCATACACTTTCACCCTTTACGATACTAGACTGGGAGAAACTTTACTGTCCAAAGCAAAGTAGAGCTGTCACGTTGTACTGAAAACGTAAATGCATCAATATCGATGAGTAATTTATATTGCTTTCCCATTCGTTTCTCAACTGTCATGGTCAAAATCTACTTCCCTGTAGTACAACTTTACTGTGCGGTTTGACCAATCCATATAAATAACAAGCCGTCTAGAATTTTGTTGAAATAGAGAACTGGATTTCTATAGATATTTGTGTACACAATCAATAAGGCATGTTCTGCTGCTTAAATTTCTATGGCTAAATCAAACACAATGTGTTGATAAAAATAAACACATGTTTGGTCAAAATTTTCCTCTTTTTCAGTACTCTTCTGAAATAATATAGACATGCAATACCTTAATCTTTGCAGGTATGCATCTAAGTTACTTCTACATATGCACTATCTTTTAAAGATCAATTTTCGTATAATTCTTAGATGAATAAATTCTTATTATTGGTGTATTAAGGTCATAGGTGATATTCCATTACTCTCTTACATGGTCTAATATACAAAGGTATTAGGATTTTCAGGACGATACTCTTTCACCCTTTGCAATACTGCTCTGGGAGAAACTTTACTGTCAGAAGCAAAGTAGAGCTGTCACATTGTATTGAAAACGTAAATGCATCAATATCAATGAGTAATTTATATTGCTTTCCCATTCGGATCTCTACTGTCCTGGTGACAACTCTACTTAGCTGTAGCAAAACTTTACATGTATGAATCTAAAGTTACTTCTACATATACACTATCTTTAAAGATCAATTTTCTTACAATTACAAATGAGTGAATTATTATTTGTGTATTAAGGTCATAAGTAATATTCCATTACTCTCTTACATAGTGTAATATACAAGAGTATTTCAGAAAATAAATTGTTATTGACTTTTTTGTCAGCGTACTGAGCAGGTACAACATTTATTTTCGAATGCAATATATAGCTGTAAGATTGTACTTAAAACGTACAGGCATCAATATCGAGGAGGAATATATTGCTTTCCCTGGCAGGTGTTTACATTGCATGTGATTTATTTTTCATTACAAATTTTTAATCCCTTTTTTCATCTTGTATGTACATTTTTACCACATATGTCATTTCACCTATTATAAAAACTCATTTATTTTCACTTACGTACCTTATTCAATGCTACCAATGAACTATATATTCACGGGTTTGTTTCTACCTTACTTACGAGGTGCAATTGTACTATAAATATGTAACCAATATGTGTGTCCATCACTCATGCAATTGTGAGCTATGGATTATTTTAGGCAACCATTTAGATCACTTTCTCTTGAGCGTCAATGACAGATTTATGAAGAAGCAATGTCCGGTGACGCGAATGCTTTGGTTGCCATTGGAGTGTTCGATTATTATGTGTGTAGACAATGCTTTCAAGGGTCAAACTACTTGACTGATTCTGAAAATGGTTCTGAATTTGGCAAATTTGTCAAAGGAGTTATTAACTATGGCAATGGTGAAATGCGCGGCCTTATAAAACTTCTGAAAATAGCTCGTACCAATTGTGGAAGGCGCATGATGTCAACTTATCAAAACTATTGGAGGATGACTGGTTTCGCCACCCATTTTAAATTGTTGCCGGAGCCTGAGAAAATTTGTTCCTACACCGACGAAGGGCATTGGCCAATGTATGAAGTTGTGAACGACACTCATTGTGACCCTAATCTTGTTACTTGCGGATATTGTATGGTTCAACTTCAGATGTATTTGTTGAATGCTCATTAGAAAGAAAGAGGTAAATCATGTTATTAATGAATAATGTTGGGGTTAAGTTCTAATGGTTTATGTCTTAATATTTATGATCAATGAATAAGTTCTTTGAAAAACAAGGTGACAGTTACTATTTGGCACAGGATTTTAGGAGAGGAAAAAATGGTGCGAGATTGCCCTAATACCCTCAATCTCCCCCCTTCTCTTTATTCCTTTCTCTGTTAATTAAATGAATTTATTCCTTTTCAGGCTCACACCTACCATTACTGTCACCTCCCCCCACCATTACCTTCTTCTCTCTCCTCCTTCTCTCTCAATTTAACCCAGATCTCTCTCTCGCCATAACCGCCCGCAGCAATCAGACCCCAACCTCATCCTGCTCTCCATCTCGCACCTTTCATCACACAAACAACCTCCCTCCAGTCACCCACTGCTCAACCCCATTCCATTTCCTCACGCCATCACCACCTCGCCTCACCACCAATGAATTTATTTAAGATGAGTCGTCAATTTCGCCCCCAACCCCTTTCTTCTTCTCTCACTCTTCTTTCTCTTACCAGCCATTACTACACTCAACCCCACTCCATCATTCCCATGTTCTCTCTGTCCAGATCAAAATCCATAGCTAGATAGATCGTAGAAAACACATACTTCAATGGCCATGGTGGTTGCCCATCCATATCAGCAATGGTGAAATTATGGTTGTGATTATACATCAATTATATATTCACATTTATCTTTGTTCTTTGTTTGTTGTTGCTTTTGCTGTTGTGGTGGTGGGTTTTCAGGAGGAGAAAGAGTAAGAAGGTGACATTGAAAATTGCGGTTTGGTGGAAATGGTGATTGGTGGATGTGGCTTTTGGAGATCAGGGGAGAATGGATTGAAGTTAGAAAGTTTGGTTCACTGGTTTGCCCGATTTGGTGGCTATGGAGGAGAGAGAAGGGGAGGTGAGAGAGAGGATGGGAGTGGGTGGCTAGTTCAGGGGAGGAGAGAGACAGAGAGTTTGTGAAATAAGGATGGGTAGATTGATAATTTGATAGGAAATTATTTGCCAAAAATAGAAGTGTCATCTTCTTTTGTGAACGGCCTAAAACAGCATGTGTCACCTTCTTTAGAGAACGGATGGAGTATATGTCATTTATGAGAAGGTACATGCATAAATATCGAGGAGGACCATATATTGATTTCCCCATAAGATCTTTAATGCCGTTACTTTCCCTAGAAGATCTTTAATACCGTGGTCACAAATGTGCTACACAATAGAAAAACTTTACTGTTCTATATGATCATTCCATATAAATTACAACTCGTCTATAATTTTTTGGAAAATGTATTTTCAATTTTATAGATATTGTGTAAACATTCACTAAGGCATGCTCCTCTACTTAAATATATCTGACTACGCTAATTTAGGTTATGTTGTTCGTATGGCACTAAGTCCCTACATAGGATTTTATTTTACAACAGTTTTTCTATAATATCGGATCTAAACATTGATCAAGTGCCAAATAGCTTAGCATTTCATTTTGAATATGTTGTGATACTAAGATGTTTACTTTGTTGATTTCGATCTTATTTGTAGATGTCATATGGCGATTAATCAGCACAAAGTTTACTGACTTATATATCTCAATTCTGAGAAGGTCTAAAGTTTACTGTCACAAGCAAAGTTTAATGTCATGCAAAACCAATTAAAACACCCTTCCAATTTCAAATAATAACAAGGTGGAGGTAAGTAATGTAAACCAATTGAGAGTGTCTCCCTTTTTTTCGTTTTTATTATCTTCTCGAAATAGGAAATTAACATTGTATATTTCGGAGCGCATATGTCCTTGTTAACGCAAATGCGTGTCTCATATGTTTAATTTGTTGTTTTCCCTTTTTGAGGATAAAACAGTTGATGCTGCGCTACTTCAACTCACAATTGCAACGCTATAAATAGTATGTAGTATAAGACCTGCAAATAATCGATAATGTTTTGTCCATTATCGATATCGAAATCGAACACAAGTAACTAAATACCCCTAAATATCGATACAACGCCATTGCAATGATGCAATTAATTCACATATTAAACTATACACCATCAACAATAAAAGTCTACACATTTCAATTATGAAGCGTGTTGACACCGCGGTACTTGAATTCATAATTGCAACGCTCTCTTGATAGATAATAGTATGCACTAAAATGCCTACAAATGATCGATAATACATTATCGTTATCGATATAGAAATACAAGTAACCACATACACCTAAATATTAATACAACGCCATTGCAATGATGCAAATAATTCACATATTAAAGTTTACACATTCGAATTATCATCATGCACGTTTTGAAAACCTAAATGATTGCCACCTTCGCTGAAATTTCCTTACGGTTGCATCTGAAATTCATTCAATAATATATAAGTATAATCGAACTAAAACAATAAAAAGAATCAAAGAAGAATACAATGAATCTGATTGCTAATTTCGTACGTGCATTCTTTGAAGAAGCATCGTCATTGGATGTGACCCACTGTGTTGGGGATATACCTACACCACACAGTTTTTAGAAATTGACCACATCATATACTACACCATTGATACAAAGATAAGCAGATTATATCAATACATATTAAGTTCAACCATTACCATGTATGGATATTGGAATGGTAATGGATGCTGAATCCCACCAGGATGAACCATAAAGGAGTTTGCTGAAAATGGACAGGGTGTGTTAGACACCTGTGTAACAAATTTAAATGATTATTCAATTCATTTTCATCATCCAAAGTTGTAAAAAACTATCTATAAATATGCTCTATCGACAAGTTTATGATTTTTTTGATCGGTATTGAGGTAAAGTATATTTACCTGCAATGTTGAGTTACTACCTTCGTGAGACATTAGGGTAGTTGGAGTACTTCCACCCACCTGGCATCAATAACAACAACATATAAATACATGTTCAAAAACGGCCAAATTAGTAAATAAACCCCTTTAATTCAAGCTACGTGCAATCATGCCCCTTAACTTTCAATGGTAGCAAATTACCTTCGCAACTTTTTTCAATCATACAAATTAGTTCACAAAAACACAACTTTCGAACTCTGAAATTACCGAAATCATGATGTATTGTAAGGACTTCTCATGTATTGTAATCTCATGTATCAGTTCACAAAAACACAAGAACTTCTAGAAGAGTGCATTTCAGTGATCTAAAATCCTCAGAAACATGATCTCATGTACTGTAAGGAGTGCCCACATGAAAGAATAAAAAACGAGGATATGCACGTGTTCCCATCAAATTCAATGTTACTTGACTAGGTTAAAGTTTGTAATCACCAATGATAAATGATATGGAATCAATATTCTATGAACCATATGCATAGTATAGGCAAATGGATCAGTTTGTCTATCATTTCTTCACTATTTTAATTTCGCAAATGTCATCAAAATAGTTTATAAGATTTGGATACCTCTTACGAATATTAATTTGGAATACTAACATGAACATACTTAAAATTTTAAAAACTAACCCCTTCATTGGTAATAGGAACGTTTGCCATATTTGCCGCCTTCTTGGTCTATTGCTCAGTAATTGACATATTCCTTCTCGTCCTTGATCGACCCTTTGATTTTTTGACACTCGGATCAAGATAATGCTATGCCGTAGGTATGGCTTCATCAACAACTTCATCCACTTCCCACGTGCCATTGTCTATTGTCAAGGATAATTGTTTCATTGCATTCACCACATAAGTACACTTCTCATCAGAAATCAACTGAATTATCTACCACTATAGAAAGCTTCATCTTGCACTGTATTTCCCTCTCTCGAGTCCATTTTCCTCCTAATCCACCTAGCTTTATCATACTATGAGGCCTTCTCACATCTTTTCGCCATCTCCGCAATATGTAAACATCCAGCACAACTGTCAATCTCCGTTTCAATATGACTTTGATTGCATGCTGGCAACACAACAATCCTCTCCAAATATGCATTCTGCATAAACAATCAGCTTCCTCCGACCCTATGTCATATTAACCAAAAATTGCCAAAGTCTCAACCTACTTGATTCAAAGTGCTCCACCTCACTCACATTGTATTGCACCAGTGGCCCACCCCTATTTACCAACTCAACCTCACAATAAACCAATTTATCCAATTCAGCTTGCACTTTCTTGAACATGTTATGTGTATAGGCTACTTGAAATTGTTTCTCGAGTGTTAACATCGTTTTGCAAGGTATAAAGCTCTGCATGCATGTAGCATCTGAACTTTCCTCCTTCTCGATCTTCTGTCTCAAAGCCTTCTCATATTGCTGACTTTAAAGAAGTCTGTCTATTCACATAGTCATCAAAATACGCATTCATGCTCTCACTTCTTTGAGTTGACGACATTCCTGCCCAAAATTTATTCCGCACATATATAGGCACCCATTTCTCTCTACCGTCGTAAAGCGATTGGAACCATTCCATCAGCATCGGTCTTTCAATCAATACAAATTCCGACACCATTGTCTCCCAACTACTTTTGAAGGATTCGAAGCTCATGGAGTCATACACCACATCCTTAAACGCTTTATACAACTCTTGGTACAATTGAAAGCCAATTGCCTTATCGGGGAACTTCATCAGTATATGCAAAAGACACCATCTATGTCTAGCATAAGGAAAGATTCGCTCAACTTCCTTCCCAGTACTCATGCATTGATCTATAATTATAGCTTGAGGAGCTACGCCTCCCATTGCTTCTAACCAGGTTTCAAATAGCCATTCAAAGGTTTGTACCTCTTCGTTGCATAACAAAGCACAGCCGAGCAATATTGATTGACCATGGTGGTTCACACCGACAAAGGGTGCAAATGGCATATTGTATCTATTCACCAAGTATGTGGTGTCAAATGTGATACATCACAGAATTTTTTGTACGCCTCACGACTTCTATGATCCACCCGAAAAACATTGCTCAATCAGTTTTCAGCATCGCTAGTAATCCTAAAAAAGAAGTCATGACTCATCTGTTGCATCCTCAACAAAAGTTGGTGAAGGGCATTTGCATCCCCTTCTTGCAACATCAACGTTCTACGCGCTACAATATGGTTTCGGCAATCCTTTTCCAAGCATGACATATTTTCAGGCCCACCATGTTGATCAACAACTGATCGGACATTTTTACTGACCCTAATACCAGAATCATCATTAAAGTCAATCTTCCTCCTCGCACCTGGCATTAGATTCCTAAATGGCGCAAAAATCTTGATTTACTTAGACTCATTTCATGATTGTGGTCCAAATGCACATTACTTAACACCCACCGTCCATCATCTCTCCAATGTGCGTTCACTCGTACTTCACAATTAGTCCTTGACATTGCCTTCTATCTCTCGCCACTAGTTTCTTTCGGTTTCCTTGAATCTCCACGATGACATTTATACCTCATATACATCGACTCTTCATTCCCATTCTTCCTCGTACCGTTTTTCACAAAAGCAAAACCCTTGCTCTTTCCATATTTTTGCAGCATTTTAAACACTTCGTATAAGCTAGAATAGGATGACCCGTTTACTGGCACCACCACTTCATCTTCCCCCTCAATAGATACTGCAGCTCCACTGTTTCCTAGGACGCCATACTCTTCCATTTCTTCTCAGCTTGAATGTGCCGAAACTACATGATGCCTCTTACTGTGATGTGATGGGAAACGATTCTCGTCTCTTAAGGCGAGTGATTTTGAGGGACTAGTGTGTCAGAAAATGGTTGAAAAGAACAACTCTTGACATAATGCAACTCTCTGCCTCTACTCTTGAGAATCATCTTCTTTTGCAGTTCGATTCAACATGGGAGTCTTGTAGCTGCATTGGCACAGGGAAAAAGATTCTCAGATATGCTGCTGATTAGTTGAGAACAAACCTAGACATGAACTAGAAAGTAGAAACAGTATAGTGCAGTGCATATGCATAGAAAAACGAGTGTCAATTGCTTTCCTTTGTTCTAATGGTAAGGAAATGTGTTCCAACTAGATTGGTGGAAAAATGATGCCTATCCCACAACCCAAAAATACGAGGACTGATAGCTTAGGCGTTACACTGGCTTGAACCTCTGAACTCTAGTATAGCAAGACAATACAGATTCTTGGCAAGCAAAGTTCAAGGCAGTAAGCACGGGCAGTAGTACAAAGAATCGAATATTTCCTGACACATATTTCCTTAGTGGAGGGGCAATTACCAAACCATGAAGAAATTAACAATTGTTCTTCAATATTTGAAACGATAAACTAATCTTAGGAAAATAGGATCAACTTATTCTCACCACATCAATAGATAGCATCACATGGCCATCTGCAGACAAGAAGAACGATTATAGCAACAAAACAGGACTTGCTTCAGACCACATGATGACGATACTCTATTTTGCTACAACAATAAATGACGACTTGTGGATTTAAGTAATGCAGATCCAACATTTTTTTTTCTTTGCCTTTGCTTATGGTTTTCACATGTCATTCACAAGTTTCAATTTTGTTGCCTTGCACATTACACATGCACAACAGAATGAATAAATTTTCTAAACCACAAGCACACACAGATGCACACTCTCACCCTATTGTATATATATACTTTAATCAATAACCAATCAGAAAAATATACCTTTTAGTCTCGTAGCTAGAGAGACATCATCAATATAACATGAATCTTGTGATTGCTCATCCTTTGTCTGCGAATATGGAATGCTACACAAAAAGGGGAAAAGAAGTGGATCAGGTGCAGAACAATTCACATTTGCCAAGGCATCTTTTGTGCATAAGAAGATCGAAAGATAAAGAGTTTGTAAGATTTTCCATTATCCTGGGCATAAATTCAGCAGAGTTTTCAAATTTCCAAGGTATATTCTCTAGAATTATCTGTATCTTCCTATATGAAGATTGCTGCTATACAGGAGATGTTGTTGTAACCTGTAAGCCACAAATTCAGAACTTCAATGACAATAATTTGGATCATTTTGAATTCCTCTCTACTTCTTCATATACAAAACCCTCTTTGAACCAACAACCAATATTGAAGCTTATCCACCAGGCTAGGTGGGATATCGAAACAAACTGTTTTTCATCAAATTCAAGATCGAATGAGAACAGGAACTTCAATAAATGGAATAGGATTGGATATCTTACATTAACTATGCACTGTAACTTGTAGCTAATATAGTTTTAGTTTTTGTTGATGCTGCTAAATGATGAGGTAGGTAGTTGACCCCTTCCTAGAAGGTAGCTACTGGCTACTACGTAACTACTCAGCTTATGCGTAGGCCGTTGTATTTTCTCCTGGTCCTGTTTGAAATCCAATTTTATATTGACCATATAAGGAAAGAAAAGGAGGGGGAAAAAAGGGAACATCCATCTAGGTTCTGCATGACTATAGGCCTATCAAAGTAGAGAGTGAGGGAGCATGAGTCAGTCCAGGGTTGATACAACAGATGTCATTTGCAGTTTACTATGTTCACGCAAGAGCTTGGCAGGCACCAAGGCGAACAGGTTAACAAATAAAATAATGTATTTTCCTTAAAATCTCATTGAGAATGACTACCAAATTTTCAGAAAAAATACAAAAGATGCATCTTAAAATGGATTTAAACCCTGTTGTCACCTCTGTTCCACAATCAGACTGTGGGGGTACAACATGGCCCTAAATGAAGGTGCAACACTAGATCAATTTTGAATGAATATATATGCTAGATATTGTAGTTTTATGGAGAAATCATTATATGACACCAAGTAAGACCCTTGGGTATAAAATGAAAGTAAGTACACTATGTACATTGTACACACAAAAAAAACACCAACTTTCATTTTAGCTAACTCAGTTGCATATAACGTGCAAACTAGTAAAATTATTCCCAGCAATGAAGCTTATATGAAACTATAGGGAAAATATATAAACTTGAAACACATCAGTTATCACTTATATTAAAGATATCTAAATTATTAAGAGTGTGGGGCCTACTTTGTAGTAAAATTTAATCTATAAATACTAAATGAACATTATTTCCACACAAGCTGTACTGCTTATCATTTGCGCAGATAAGTTATAGTTGATATTACATAATTCAATGTCCTATTACATGAACAACATAAAGTATAATCTGCCAATGATATAAGCTGTTTCTGTTTCTTTGCGATGGTTTAGTATGGAATGTTTTAATATCATCCAAAACTCACTAATGCACCACCTCATAGATCAACTAATATGTTGCAAATAGCAGCAAAAAAGAGTAGGGATAGAGAACCATCAACATCTTTCGGCCCAAAAATACGAGGACTGATAGCTTAGGCGTTGCACTAGCTTGAACCTCAGAACTCTGGTATAGCAAGACAATACAAATTCTTAGCAAGCAAAGTTCAAGGCAGTAAGCAAGGGAAAAACCTGATAGCAATATATAATACATGATTTCAGTGCACACACAGGACAATCATATTCACAGAAGGTAATTAGATTAAGAAATAGGCCACTAATGTAGGAAAAGAAAGGCCACACAATTAAGATGAAATTCCAAAAATCAGGCTACACAATTAAGATGAAATTCTAAAAATTAGGCCACACAATCAAGTTGAAATTCTTTGTTGTTAAGACTAAAAAGAAATTGAGAAACAAGGACAAACATACCGAGTTGTTCATATCCAAGCAGAAATTCCTAATCTACACACCAGCCCACGAGTGACAATCCCCAATGAAATCCCCAAGCAAAGTCGCCGTCGGGATCCGGGGAGCTCGCTATAAACCTTCGCCGTCGCCGTCAGGATCCAGAAAGTACATCTCTCCTCTCTCAGTGTGTTGAAGGGGCGTGAATTGGTGATGTCAAGGCACAAGCAGCAAACCTTTTCCGTCGGGGTCCGGCCTCCGGGGAGCTCGCGAACCTTCACCGTCGGGTGCTTGTCGGAAATAAATCCTCAGCCCATCTTTCTCTCTCTTCCTCTCTCCTCTCTGAGTGTGTGAAGTGGTTTCTCTCTCTTCTCTCTCAAATGCCCAGATTCAAAACAAAAGCTACTGCCCTGAC
>BSSO01003607.1:0-16155 GCA_030267885.1 Mesembryanthemum crystallinum | reverse complement strand
GATTACAATAGTTAATCCCCATCAAAGTACATGATACCAAAATGCAAAATATCAGATTGTTCTCTTCTCAAAATGTTTACTACAATTGTTTCATTACACAATTCATAATAAGTTATAAAGCAAGTACACAGGTTTGAACAGACAACTGCTACATAAACTACTAGTTTGCACTCTTCCTTTTCCTTGTTCTTAGCCCTTGGGTGGAACCCTCACTAGCTTGAGATGAATTAACCATTCCCCCAGAGGAAGATAGAAGGAGTTGAGATGCAGTAGGTGTACTACTTGGAGTAGGGTAACTATAGTTGTTCCAGTTTTCCTTTGCTTTGCTGTTCTTTGCACTTGCAGCCACATCCCTTCTCTGACCTCCTTGTTAGTGAGCCCCCCTTTGCAAGTCTTAGCATTGTGGCCAAAGTTCTTGCATTTGCTACACTTGACAATAGATGATCTTTTACCCTTTCTTTTCTCTTCCTCCTCTCTTCTCCTGTTCCTTGAAGGTCTCCCAATCCCTATTTTCATGTCTGGTGGTTTTATTTGTGGATAATCAGACGTAGGCCACTAGTTGGAGTATGGAATTGGGTGGATGTTATGTCCATATGCTGCTTTGTATCTCTTTACTGAGAACCAATCACTCACATAGTCCAGGACTTCCAACCTATCATAAAGCATAGCTCTAACACCATGTTTGCAGGGTATGCTAGAAACTTTCCATTTCCCACATGCACATGTGTGATTGTTCAAGGACACAGGCAGAAATGACCTACCATCCTCCATTTCATAGTCTCCTCTGCCAGAAGCATGAACCCTACAGGTCCTACTATCCAATTTGAGGACCTTAATGTAGCTCACAACATTAGGACATATCCCTTCATCATCCCATTTGTCAGCCTCCCCTTGTCTAACTCCAGGCCTAACCATGCACACTCTCCTTATGCCTAAGTAGAAAACACATAAAGTCAGTAACTCTTAATTGAAATTGATAAATAACACATTAAGTTACAGAGCTTTACTATCTAACAGGGTTAGAACAGGATTACACCTGTCAGCACCCAAGGTGGAGTTAAAGCTCTCCACAAAATTTGATGTGTTCTCATCTGAACACAAGCTTGGATTGAAGGCATGCTTTGTCCACTTTTCTTTACTACCTAGCTCATCAAACCATCTTACAACCCCATCGACAGCTACTTGTTTTATCCTTGCCATTGCTTTATTGAATGAGAGCTCTGATGTAGCATTCACTACTCTCCAAAAGAGGTTATGCATTAAGGGTCTAGGGTAGTTTTTCTTGAAATTCTTGCACAAATGTCTGCAGCAATATCTGATGTTTGCTTGTGGCCACTCCTCTTCTAGGGCTGGCTCAATACCCTAACCAAATATATACACAATTATTTAGCAACATGATTATATATAAGTGACATAAATAAACCATTTTAAAGTAGTAATGTAGATTACCTTTTGTCTATCTGAAATGATAGTCCAGTCAGACCTATCACAAGTATTCAATATACTCTTCAAATGGTGAAAGAAGTAACACCAAGCTTGTTTGCATTCTGAGCACCACTGCATATGCTATGGGGAAAATTTCATTATTTCTATCAAGACCAACTGCTAACAGAAGTACTCCACCAAAATGGCCCTTCAAGTGACAACCATCTACTCATGTGAGACCTCTACAGCCAGCTATAAAGCCCTTCCATTGAGCACTAAATGAAATGAAAATGCTCAAGAATAATAGTGGCCTGTTAAGTGCATCAGGGGCTCTCCACTTGCAATCTGTAATAGATTTTGGGTTGGTTTGTTTGGCCATATCACAATATGTAGGCAGCTTAGCATACGAATCATCATGTCCCCCATGTATCTCTTTGACTGCAGCAGCTTTCATCTTGTATAAAGTAGATTGTCTCATCTCAATTCCATATCTACTTTGCAACAGTTCATTCAATGCCTTGCCTGGGATCTCTGGGTTTGCCTTAATATCATTGTACAGTTTCTTAGCTACCCACTTCACATCAGCTAGAGGATTATATCCTTGCAGTTTGTTACAAGTATGTTCATTGTGAATGGTTTTAATAGCTCAACTAACCCCATCAGGGAGTCTGCTAGCATGTAACCTCCATTCACATCCCACTTCAGCACATTGTGCTGTATATCTTCTAGGATTTGGTCTTGTAGTTATGGTGTAGAATCCTTCTTGGATACATAAATCAAACAACACATCCTGAAAGTGGCTTTATCTATAAAGATCATCCATAGTTTGATTATAATCCTCACAAACTCCTCCTCATTTTACAAAGTCCCATTTCTATACAACTTGTTGAAATAATAATCATCATCATCATCTAGCCAATAATCATCCCTACCATACACATATCCATCTTCAACTCCATTCAAGAAACAGTCTCCACCTTTATCCTCAAGGCTAACATCACTATCACTCTCAATTTCTGGAAGTGAAGTCCTCATCTTCACTACTATCTTCACTTTCTGTCACCTCTGTACCCTCAACCACATTATGACCCATAGAAGACTGCCTAGACAGGTTTGAACCATTCTTTTTATTCCTTCTAGATCACCTAGTGCTAATGGAATTGTTCAATTGAGGGCCACCATGAGGTGATGAAGTATTTTCAAATGAAGACACAACTTTCATAACTTCCACTCCCCTTCTTTTAGCAGTTGTTGCAGCCAATTTTTTGCCCACATTTGGTCTCTTCAGTTTGTTTTTTGAATCCTTATCATGTCCTGTGCCACCTGAAGGGGAAGGTTGAGAAGCTATTGGAATATTTTGAGGAGTTATGAGGAAGGTTCAAGATTTGATGGGCCAGATTGAGGATTTGTTGGGGCAGGTTCAAAAGCTGGTGTTGGAGTGATTTGTCTCATCATTATCCTACTGCTTTTCCTTATGGGGGATTTAGGTTGAGAAGCTCTTGATTTATTTTGAGGTTGAGTGATAGGGATATCTTCAAGGTGCTCCCACCATGTATCATAACTCACAAAAGGATCTTCAGGGGTTGGTTTAGGTGAGGCAGGGGTCGGTTTAGGTGAGGCAGGGGTTGGTTGAGATGAGATAGGGGTTGGTTTAGGTGAGGCAAGGGTTGGTTGAGGTGAGATAGGGGTTGGTTCAGGTGAGGCAAGGGTTGTTCCAACTGTTCTTGGGCTTCTCCTAACAACTTGAGAAAGTATAAGCCTTGGTTTAGGAGAGACAGGGGTTGGTTTAGGAGGGGATGATGTTGGTTGTGAACTGAGAGGGGTAGCAATGGTGGATGGTTTGCTCCCAATAGGGACATGGCCCTAGTAATTCTTCTCTAAACTTGGCTAGCAAGTGGTTTAGGAGAGGACAGAGGCGGTTTAGAAGAAGCAGTAATTGGTTTAGGAGGGGGTGATGATGGTTTAGAAGGTGGAGTAATTGGTTTGGCATGGGACATGGGTGGTTGTGAGCTGCTGGTGGGGGGTTTTAGGGAGAGAGGTTGATTGTGAGCTGCTAGTGGGGGGTTGTGAAGTAGTAGGGGCAGCAGTGGACCTTGTAAGTCTCCTACTACCTGCAGCACGGGAGACTGGCCTCCTAATATCAAACTTTTTCCTCTCCAAATTCCTCCCCTGTAGTATATTGTGACACACAAACTCACTACCCTTTCCCTTCTCCTCTTCTTCCTTTTTGTTAGCAGCTTGTGTTTTCCTAACGCTTGCTGCTTCCTCCCACACCTGACTGGGTTTTTTCCTCTCACCAACCAACATGTTTATATCCTTCGAAGGATAATGATCATACATACCCATCAAATCAGAATCATTTAACAACTCAACATGTTTTTTGTGTCCTAAGGTATGTAAATGAAGGATAAGTAGAATACTTCACCCCAAACCTATCAGCCTTCTCCACAAAATCATGAATCACATCTATCAACAATGATTTATCTTCATCCTCAACCAAAACCTGAACTCTTTGTGTTTTAACATGAATACTTAGAATTTTGGTACCCATTCTGCATAATTTACACTCTATCGGCCCTAATTTTGAATATTTAACACAAATAATCATAATAATTAAACCATACAATTATCATTTCGAATAAACATTAACAATTACACCCTACATTATGCTAAATCACACAATTAAACCCTAAATAATTATCTAACAACAAAACAGAGGTACAATAATAATTTATCACATCAAAATATGTCAAATTCAAAGAAAGAAGGATCGATTTCACATACCTACTTCCCGTTTCGATTTTCTCTACAATGTGTTTGTGTTTTACCTCCTCAGGGCTCGCAATTTGCTCCTCCAAGCACAAATTAAAGGTGTAGCAGCAAACGCTACAAACCCCTACTCCAAATCTCGAAATTTAGCTTTATAACCCACCAAAAAAAGATTGCAAGACTTGATTATGGTGAAAAATCTGATGGGCGGAGGATTTTTAGGGTTTGATTTTCACTTGTTAACTCTGTCAATGTCAAAGCAAAGCATGAGAGGACTTAGAGAGAGGGAGGGAATGAATTTTGGGTAGTTGAGGGGTTTATCATTTTAAAATACCTAATATATGTCATTTTTCAGGTACACACCAGCGTTTCACATAGGGTTTTTCAAGTCTTTTCACAATTCTCAACATAAGCTAACAGCAACACCAACAATTGTCACGGTGTAGAGTGGAAACAAAAGTTCAAGGTCACCAGATAGAATAGAAAAAAAAGTGTCCTCCATATAGAAAAGTGAAAAACTCAGGGTTACCAGATAGAATTTCCCTATTTTTTATAAGGTTTTTTTTTCCAAAAAGTCTATTTTATAAGGGGACTCTCCACAAAAAACCCTATTCCCAAGTTGAAAATTATACAAATTTATTACTCCCTCCGTTCTCAAATGAAAGTGACACTACGCTATTCATCTCCCCACTTTAGAGGGAGATAAGTTATCCAAATACCCTTAAAAAAGATAATTGTGACATTTTATGCATGAAGGATATGCAAGTGGATATTTTTGTCAAATTTGAGGATTTTATTGTCTAAAAATATGAAGTGTAGCCTTGAGTCAAAAACGGCTCAAAAAGTCAAGAGTCACTTACATTTGAGAACGGAGGTAGTACAACGTTTACACTTTTGTCACAAAAATGTGCAGTTTGCTAACGCCGTTAACCTCTGTTAACGGTTTGCTAACGTGGTACTCCTAAATATAATTAAGTCTGAATAACAGTCTTGCACAGTCGTCTCACTGTTAGACGATCTAACTGAGGGGTTTTTTTTTCCAGTTTAGGGGTTGTTTTTACAATTTAAGGGTGACATTTTTACAATATAGGTCAATTTTATGAAAAAATAACCTCTAAACTGAAAAAATAGCCTTCAGTTTGGTCGTCTAACAGTTAGACGGTTGCGCAAGAGTATTACTCAAGACTTAATTATATTTTAGCAGTGCCACGTCAACAACCCGTTAACAGAGGTTAACGGCGTTATCAAACTGCACATATTTGTAACAAAAGTGCAAATGTTGGAATATTTTTGTATAATTTTCAACTTGAGAATAATATTACGGGCAAAGTTCGAAATATTACTATCTGTTGTGAAATAATAACAAAGGAGAGAATCAGAGAGTAGAAGGGAGAAGAGATGTATCTCTATTATTCTCATAAGGAGATATATATAGTACATAAAGATGTAGGGTTTACTTGGGGAGCAAGAACCCTAGATACAATACAGTTATATGGAAGGTATAACTCTTTCCATAGTTACAAGATATACCAAAAGACATTGGGGAACTGTGATGTACATCCACAATATAATATTTTCATAACACTCCCCCTTGGATGTACATTAACAAGGAATATGCCTCGTTAAAACCTTACTAGGAAAACCCCAATGCGATAAAAACCTAGTGAAGGAAAAAGAGTACATTGTCCTTCGGATACGCATAAGATGTTGCCTCATTAAAAACCTTTCCTGGAAAACCCTGTGGGACAAAACCATGGCTAAGGGAAAAAGAGTGCAACGCATATTTGACTCCCCCTAAAGATAATATTCATTGAGATCAATAGGTCGCCGCAAACCATGATGAGCCATCTTCTTGAATGTTGCAATAGGTAGTGCCTTGATAAACAAATCTGCCGGATTTTCACTTGCGAATTTGTTAAACAATTATGTCACCAAGCTTCTGGATATACCATAGGCGAAATGTGTTTCGTTTTTTCACCTTCCTTGAATTATGTAATGTAGGCAGCATTATCTTCACATAATAACACAATCGATATATATTAACTTGAAAATTTAACCACAAGTTCGACTGGGCTTGTGGATTCCAAAAGATTCCTACATGGTCAGAGGAAGTGACTACCCCCCTGAGATCAAGAAACATATATTGACCTCACACTTGTCATAATATCGTTTCAAAAATTGACAAGTTTGATAAAGTGAGACCATTATCAAGTCAAATTGTTTCGCAATACTCTAATTGTGTTGCCTCGTCAAAAAGCTCGTTAGGAAAAATCCAGTGGGATAAAAACCTAGACGGAGGGAAAAAGAGTACAACCACTGCTCACCAAAACCTTTGTAAGAAAAACACGATGGGAAAAAACCCCCCACAAAAGGACAAAAGGTGTAATGCGTATAAGTCTAGTGTAGATTCAATCAATGTCACTCATTTCACAAAACATAGCAAAACCATTCTGAGTATATAGAGTGACTTCCTCTTATAACTTGCATATAAACTTGCATGCACACAAGTATGAGGCGAATAAATGAGTATACCATCTTTGAAAGCATATGAGTACAAATATGACATAAAATGATCACTTATTTTATGATTATGGTACTTTAGAACTATAAAACAGAATCACTTCATCATCAATAGATAATCATTTGTGATCATTCCAAGTATCTCAATCTATGATACTCTATCACAAGCTTATTTGATGGATAGGCTCATGGCTCAAACTTCAGGTTGAGACAATCAAAATTTAACTAGTATGAGTACTTGAGGCTATGTACTCATTATCGTATGGACATTTACAACTTCACACAATGAGCACTTGAGGTTCATATATATTTCAAATATAAGTTCTTCGAAAACTTTTCCATCAATAGCGCATACGTGAGCCATCAATATTTCCATCAATATACTTATAGACTTTTAAGGGCTGAACCACAGAATTAGATGTGCATGCATGCAGTATGATATATGACTTTTAACTAAGGAGATAATGCTAAATAGAAATGATATATAACAAGTAAGAGATGCATGATATATGGCTAAATATCTATATGCAAATAATGATATGACTCAAAAATCCAAACTGTACAGTTTGGATACCAAATCTATTCATTGGACTATGGGTCCATGAGCGCGCTTAATTTCAAATCCAATCAACATAGTCGACATTTGGATGGACTTAGATATATGATAGCCATTTGTATGTCCATCTCATATTGCATATGTACTTCGGTTCCATATTACACCTGTATCACATATTATTTCTTGAGATCTCATTCATCTCTATTTTTGATTTTCAATCAATACTGGTTAATGATATCTGAATATTCATTAGGAGGTACCTTTTCCATTTCCCATGCAGGCCATCTATTTTTAATTCAGATATCCATACCTCTTCGGGGGTATTTCATAAGTTGTAGAAACTTATTCATAATTGAACTCACTTTAGGAGTACTAATTGCATAACTTACCATTTGATGAATACGACTTTCATGTTGGAACTGAATACAATTTTTACAATGAAAGTTACATACTACACTTCAGGTGTACATTCTAATATAGTTGGCAAGATGTCTCTATGTTCATAACATGCTATCTCTATAACCAATATGTGCCTCTAATGCCTCCCAAAGGGTCATTGTATACTCAGTCTCAATATTCATAACATGTCTCTAATGCTTCCATACTTGTGTACTTAGTCGAATCGTAGGTGTTCATGCTTGAACGTCGATTGATTATAGAGATTTGAAATGAAGCTAGTATATATGTATATAAATATATGAACCTCATTTTTTATATCATATCATGAACTTCTTGTTCAATCAGGGATCCTTAATTTACATACTTTATGTATGTCTCGTTTTTACCAGCTAACCTCTATTATTCTCCCCCTAAGTTGGGAAAAACTATTTCTTTCAATAGTTATGGAGCATATAATTAAATCACTCCCAACTTAGATCCACCATTTTCTCATCTCTTCTTGATTTGTTGGAATTTATTGGTTCTCTACTGGAGAACATAATTCGGGAAGTACTATAATTTGCAGTTGGTTTTCATTGTACTCATATTTAAATTGCTCCATAAAAGAGATCAAATTTGGTACAGTGATCAATAATATAACTCATATTTTAAGTGATCTTTTGGCCACTTTATACCTTATCATGCAAATGATATCATGATCTCTAATCACTTTTTTTTTTTTTCAAAGTAACATAAACTCAATATTCATAGTTATGCTCAATCTCGGTGTTAGGTCTTGCCTTCAATTATAGCACAAATGACACACGAGAGAGCGCATGAGCACATTGACACCTTTTTAATTTAACAGAAACTTCAAATTCTCTAACTGGGTATATTCATAGCCGGATGGTCGTAATCGTCACATCTAATAAATACTTCTTGTAACCAACTTCTGTTAGTACCTTCTCAACATATTCATCATTGTCATACTCATACACATGTGATTCTGGCAAGACTTAAGATGTGACCTAGAGACATAAACTAGTGTCTCCTTTATAATGGCAAGACAATTAACTAATTATTTCAGGAAAGGTAGTTTGTGCTCTTTAGGAGCATGTATTGTACATGTACATAACTTGTGCTCTTTTGGAGCATCTATTGAAATTGTGCATAACTTGTGTTCATCTGGAGCAGCGATTACACTTGTACATGACATGTGCTCTTCTGGAGCAATTATTGAACTTGTAAATATATGTCCATTGTCATGATACAAAATCATTAGTATAGATGAACAATTTGTTTGAGATCATATGACCTTATATATGAATCATAATAACCATGTTCACATATTATCTCCACCTTTTCCTCTCATCTGTAGTTAAAACATGATAATATATATCGTTGTTTCATTGAAACACAATAATGTAACTCCACAAGCTCAAGCCTTATAAGACTAAGCATAATATGCTTTGTAATTCAACCTTGGTCTTTAGGCCAAAGGGTTTGTTCATGCTTGTAAAATTTCCTTTGAATTTTGACTTTATGGGACTTCTGGCCCAAAATGACATAAACGGCTGATTTATGTGCTAAATATTGCATAGTGGTCTTCAGGACCATAATTTATTACTTCCTTCCAGCACAGTGTGTCATGTATATTTGAACATCTATAATCATAAGCTGCATGTCATTATATAACAGATCTATATCAGATGTCAAAATTACACAATTGATGTGTTTCAAACCTGTCCCTTTCATATCCAGTTGCCACTTTGTGATCTATAGAGCTACTAACTGTTATTATAAGAATGAGCCTTTTCATATTTGTTTCCATATGCCTCGTTGTAGTCTGCAAGACCACTAACTGCTATTAAACGGATGACCTTCTGGGCCAAAATTTGTACTAATTCATAATTGTGCGTACATCATCCCAATTTATAAGCCTTTAGGGCATTATCTTATAATCATATGGCCTTATGCTTTGAGCCTTAGTATATACCAATTTTAATGGACAATAATTGATAAATTATGAATTCTAAGGATCCAAAATTCATTCATTAAGTAATAAGTTCATAACATGATATATACTGGTATAAATATTTGAGTAATACAAACATTGATATAGCATGTATATTAACACAATCAAGAAATGAATTTAGACTCGTCTTATAAGAAAGTAACAAGCGTTGGATAATAAACCATTGTAATTTGGCATCCTAAACTCTATTTATTTATTTCTATACTCAAACAATAACACAAAGGTTCTATTCTGTCAATATATATTCAAAACCATAATCAGAAATACATATAACCTCATAACTCATGTTAGATAATCAAGAATATGCAATTGTGTCAATTGACCCATAAGTTGTACTAACCATACGTAACAATCTAGCATAAAAGCATATAACCTTAGTATTTAAAGCTATACAAATTTTCTCTTAACACATCACACATATAAGAACGTGGTTTATTCAACAAATTAGTCAAAATATGATTATATCAATATACAAAATGACCCTATATGCATAATAAATTAAACAATACTGGGTCAGTATAGCACCCTATCATCTGAATTCTATATAGGGGTATATATAGAAACATATAAGTGCATAAATTAATAACCAGACCCCTACCCGTCCTTCAACTTCTAATTAATATTATCATATGAATTGAAACTTGACAATTTGACCATATGATAGTAATCATAGATACATCATGCTAGTGGATGGCAGAATAAATTAAAAGAGCATGATGTTGATAAATGTGTAATGAGCATCAACTGTAAATTCAAAGGATTAATATAATATCATGACACAAATTGGGCAGTATGTAGATAAAAAAAATTGGCGCACAGTAATAATACACACTAAGCAATGTCAAATATTTGTAGCACAAGGGGTGCAAAGAATCAAATTTGCTACTGTTAAAATTAGATCATATATTCACAATATATTAGGTTTAGAAAAAACCTGAATTGAATGTAATCCAGCGAGTTTGTTTTATTTGACAAGAGGCAGAGATGCGTCGTACATATCCAGGCAAAATTATGATCGAATCATCATAGTCAAATCGAGCGGTACTCATCTGTAGTGGGCTAAATTGCAATAGTTTGGTCTTCACGTAAGTGGCGGAAAATTGTAAGATGATTAAATAACTCGAACATACAAAGTGAGATCTGAAAATAGGAAAATTGTTAGGGTTAGAGAATGGTGCTGATAACGTGTTGTGAAATAATAACAAAGGAGAGAATCAGAGAGTAGAAGGGAGAAGAGATGTATCTTTATTATTCTCATAAGGAGATATATATAGTACATAAAGATGTAGGGTTTGTTTTGGGAGCAAGAACCCTAGATACAATACAGTTATATGAAAGCTATAATTCTTTCCATAGTTATAAGATATACCAAAAGATATTGGGGAACTGTAATGTACATCCACAATATAATATTTTCATAACACTATCAAATTTTCCAAATAGATATGACTTTTTGACTTCTTATTGAGACAAAATACAACCGTCTTACACAATTTGTTGCATTATTTTCTTCCAACAATGTCAATATTACCCCCAGTCAAAATTGACAACAGTGCAAGGATCTAATTCCAACACCTTTCTTCCTCCTTCCTTTTCCTTTCCAATATTATATTCCCCTTTTGATCTCCATTTCTCTTAAGCCAAACAGACAATATACAACACAACCATAAAGTATCATAGGCAATCTCAGAGTCACCGACGTCCCTTCCATTTTTGACAACAACAACAAGAAGTTAGAGAGAGAAAGAGAAAGAGAAAGCCAAGAAAAGCTATGAAGATCACTGCGCTTCTGGTTCTCCGATGCGATTCCGGCCAAGAAAATCCGATAATTCTGGCTAATGCCTCCGATGTCAGCCACTTCGGCTACTTTCAGAGATCGAGCGTTCGCGAATTCATCGTCTTTGTTTCTCGTACCGTCGCTAAACGCACCCAATCCGGCCAACGCCAATCAGTCCAACATGAAGGTCAGTAAAATCAAGTTTAGTGTTGATTTGATTCAGGGTTTTGATCTGCCGAATATTTGCCGAATTATGAATCCCTAGGCCTGTTTTGGTAAATTTTGATCATTTCCTGAACTGTGCGGTTCATTTTGGTGTTTCGTATTTGATGTTGATTATTAGGATTATTATTTTGGTGGTCAGATTATGAGTTTTTCGGCTTTTGCAGTTGTAAGAGTTTGCGAATTTAGGGAATCATAATTTTTTTCCTGTTATTTTATATGATGATGCTGATTGGAAAGAGTATCATGGATTTTAATCGTGTCCATACCCACCAACAAATATAGGGAGCTCTGGAGAACCTAAAGAGGATTAACAAATAGGATTGATAATAGAACAAACAGAGCTCTCCATCAAATACAAGGGTACAAAACAAGAAGATACATATTTATATGACCATTACGGCTATGATGGGAAACAATGGATGTATAAAGTAGATTGTATATGAGTTGTGGGCATATAGTATATGGAGAAGAAATATGTGAGGAGCAATGTGAATTTTTCCAGTTTGTGTAATCGAAATGATATGACCATTGGGAAGAGTAATCCGATGTGGTGAAGGATTAATTTTGTGTTTGTAGAAAGTGTTTTGGATTATGAGTCTCATATGATCTCTTGCACCCATGTCTATGATTCAAGTACAATCAGCAGAAACAAGAGAAATACAACACGAACAAGAATCTACCACATCATGAGGAGTGCTAGTTGCCTTACCTGCAAATTTGGTTGAAGTGCAACCCTGTGCAGAAGGAATACTAAGTCCAGAAAGATGTGGTTTACAACTTGTAAGACGCTTTCCTGTTATGTGATTCAAACCTGGTGTAGAAACCCCAATAGAACCAGTTTTAGTCCCCATATCATTACTATCCTCAGCATTTCACCCCTCCTGATCATTCATCACAGATGCTGGAAATTTCTTTCCCTTACTGAAAGTCTTTAGAAATTCAATTGTCCTATAACTTTCTCACATGATGTCCAGGTTTCTTGCAATTGCTAAAAATAACAGCTTTCCTTGGATCAGTTCTTCTTCTTGCATTTCCTTGAAACTGATTTCCATTGAGCTGATTTCCCTGTTGATTTGAAGCATTTATAGATGCAGAATCTCCTATAAACTGTGTCGCAGCTTCAATTTCCATTTCCTATTCTTCTTGAATCAACATTGCATAAGCTTGTGCAATAGAAGTTCATCATCAAAATATTACTTCGAAGAGGACTATGATCCCTCTCAAGTCCCATGAGAAACTGAATGGGGCGTTGATCTTGCTTGTATTTCAATAAAGTTTGTGCTGCAGCACATGAACAAGTAGGCAAAATTGAAAGAACACTCAGTTCATCCCAATCTTTTTTAAATCCCTGTGAAGTATCCAGCCACACCACACAATTTGCTTTGTGAAATTAGAGTAAGACCTTTCTGTAATGGGTACCCTTTTGTTCCATTTTCTTTTCCATATCTATCTTCCAATTCTGTCCACATCTGATATGCAGAATCTGAGTATAGAATGCTTTCTGCAATATCATGTGACAAATTGACAATACGCTCAAAATCGAAGAAGTAACCATATTGTTGCATTGCTGCCAGTTATTAAACCCAAAAGAAAGTTTGCAGGTCTAGGAAGCTTCCAGTGACGAGTTTCAATTTGTTCTTCTATAGAGCTATGGACATAGTCTTCTTCCACGCAGCAAACTCTGAACCTTCAAAAGGTTTTGAAACAAGCATTAATCCAGGATGGTCAGGAGGATGAAGATACAAGGGATCTGCAGGATCAACTTGACGATCTGCTCCAGTCGCCTTAGTAAAGAACTATCTACAGAAAAATGATTTAAAAGAAGATTTAGGAAAAATCGATTCTCAGATTTTAACAAGCTATAGGTCAATTGGTGTGCAAATTGATTATCCGAAGAAGAATTACTAAAAAATGATGAAATTGTTGATGCGATGTTTGAAGAAAAAAACGAACAAATGATTGGTAATTGAGTAGAAGAAACAATCTAACTATGAAAGTGAGCTCAACCTTGCTCTGGTACCATGTTAATGTGGCTTCAACTAGCAATTATTGTAGAAACTGTTAATTTGGCTTGATGGAGCTCAATTGTTGCAGAGACTGTGTCTAGTATAGCTTTTCTCAATCTCAAATGTATAATCTAACTGAAAATCTCTTTGCTGCGTTGCTTATATACAGAGACTGATAGAAGAACAGAACTGGCAACTAATTTATCTCAGTACTAACAATCTCTTGGAGAGGTTTTAACAAACTAAGTTGGCGTGTAAATAAATAAATAAATACTGAAATAATTACTCAATTCTCAACTGACAGACACATCAACGTGCCTTGTGACTATTGGGAAACTGATGTGCGCTGAGTGCTGCAGTTAACTTCATATGATAACTGCCACAAATGTCATTGATAAGTGGCTGCTTTTAATTTCTGGTTATTTAGTATTAGCTAAATGAACAGTTAAAAATTAGTATGAATAGTCATATATCAAGTCTTCTGATAAGTTGACACCAACTGAGGTTATACATTTATAAAGAAACATGAGTTGTTTGACCCATCAAAGAAACATTGAATTGATTCGCAGCTTGGTTTCCTTAAATTATCTTATGCTAAGTTTTAGTTAACTTGTGTTGCTGAATGTAAATGTGTTTGTTTTCCTTTGGGTAGAATACAAGGTGCATGCTTATAATAGAGGAGGACTTTGTGCATTGGGCTTAATGGATGACCACTATCCAGTTCGAAGTGCATTTTCTCTACTAAGCCAGGTATTTGATCCTGAGCATTATTAATATGTTTTTAAGTCTATGTTAGTTGGTAGATGATGCTTAATTAAAAACAGATGTGCTTTGTTGTATGTTCTTTTTGGTATGGGTCACATGCCTCTTTTGAACTGCCCTTTTCTGGGAAAATTTGAGCATGTGTTACCATTTGTTTGAATTAGCTTCTGCAAATACTTTCTGATCTGTCAAGGTTTTATGGGAGATGTGTGTAATTCGCATATGGTAATGGTTGATTCAGAGGAAACAAGTAATAAGAAGGAAGAATGTGTAGTAATTAATCTTTGTCATAACTAGTGTCGCAAAGTTACTATATGTTTGGTATATATATTTCTGCACAAGAAACAAAATGATAGATGATACCCTATCTCATATAATGTCAACCACACCATTTTTTCAAAAAAGCTTATGACATAAGCTTGGACTTATAAGATATGCAAGAATTTAGCAAGCCGTCCTTATGTGATTATCTTATGGTTTTTGCACACTACCTTTGAACAAGAATGGAAATATTTTATTTGTAAATGTTATTCAGACAATATTGCCCAGAGGGACTATTCTAAGCCTGTCTCTCCTCATATCTTTTTCCGCTACTGGCTTCTCTAGTCGTATCCCCATTCCCCAGTTCTGGTGTCTGTATTGGTAAGTTTAAGTAGATTTTACGGCAGCTTCTTAAGGGCTTCTTACTTGGTGCTTCATAACTACTGAAGTGCCAGGCAAGTGTCATGCTCTAGTTTGCATTTCAGTTGCAGAGAACCTGATTCATAGAAGGTTTCTAGATGATGGTTTATGTGTTGACTTGAAAAATTAAATCATGCTTTTCCCCTTCACTGACTTCAGTGTATTGTGGAGGCTGGAGCTTAACACTGCCATAGCCATGAACTGACTGATCGTCATACAAGCTAACTTGATATGTGGTGTTCTGCTAAGTTCTAAAAATATTACTCACTAAATTATTGGAATGTGTGGTTTATTACATTTCTAAATTCTAAATAGTAGTCTTATTGCTTAATCTGCCTTCCATGGTTGGTGTTTAAATTGAGATGCTTTTCAGGTGCTGGATGAATATCAGAAGAATTTTGGTGAGTCATGGAAAAATATAACATCTGACAGCACACAACCATGGCCCTACTTGAATGAAGCTTTGACCAAGTACCAGGTATGTCGTTCGTTAGCAATTGCTTTATATTTTGTGTAGCAAATTATCAATTTCTTTATGGAATCTTGTGCAATTATCTTTTGATGTCGCATTTTTGGGTTGACATCACACGCATGGGTATGTTTGCTGAGAAGAGACTGTTAATGTTTTATTTTGTTCAATATACAGGACCCCGCTGAAGCTGATAAGCTACTAAAAATCCAAAGAGAGCTGGACGAAACTAAGATTATCCTTGTAAGGCATTAGCACATAACCGATACTGCCAACTATTTTATTTCCTGATGTATTTTGCTTGCAAAACCTTTGGTCTTCTGAATCTGATAGCTTTGCCCTTAGAAACCACCTTCTCTGGTTGACACAAACTCTTTTCCTTTGTTGGCTTTGCCTTTTGCACATGTGTCATGCATGTAATTTGGACATGAACTTTTCTCCTGACCATTTCATGTGCTGATTATCAACTGATATCTCAAGCTTTTTGGAGACAGCAATATTTATAAGACTTGATGAACATCAACTTAATACTGAACTTTTTGGAAATGTATT
>BSSO01003606.1:0-16157 GCA_030267885.1 Mesembryanthemum crystallinum | reverse complement strand
TTTCATAGAATAAAAACCAATAATGGTTGACGAATTAAATTGATGCTATATACAAAAAAATATAGTCCATTGATAATTTATTTTGCTTATCATATTTCAACATTTACTAATGCAATTATAGGTTTAACCCGTGCATCGCACGGGATCACGACCTAGTTAAAATATGTATGCTTCGATTGATTTTCAGAAGCTAAGGCAAAAATTCATATGCATTCGTCTATTTGAGGTAATAATACTTTCTTTGTCCCAATTGGATTGTCTTTTGTTGACAATTTGCGGTCTTCAAAATCATATTTGACAATTAATAATTTATAAAAAACAAATACATTTAAAGAAAAACTCCAAACGTAAATTTTTTGAATTAAGTTCATAGTCTATAAAATTGATGTTTAACTTTTTAATTTAAACATACACATTGAGAAAGATGGAGTATAAGTTTGTAATGGTTGAGATGAGAGTTAGAAAAAATGTTATTTACTTATGAATAGTTTTAGTTTTAAGGTGATAACATCATTAGTTTGTAACGGTTAGTATTAATTATCATTATTTTTTAATACAAGTTTCCAAGGCTTCCCCGTGAAGGGCTTCATAATGCACGAGGCAAGTTTATGCAGATCGATGCGTATTGTCCATGTTATTCTTATAATTGTTTATTTGTTTGAATCTGAGGGAAAAAAATCTGATACCCAATTGGGTAGGAAAATTAATAATGAAAATGAAACAATAAAAACTGAGGGAATGGATTGGGGATAAATGTTATAGGAAACATGATGTATGGTTAATCTGTTTTTCATAGATTACAGTTGCATTTCTATGCAACATTACACAGTCAATATTGAAGTTCGGGATCTATTTTCTCACTATTATTTACGAACTTGAGCTTTGTCTACTCTATGACACTCATTTGAAAATTGGTGGGAGTCCTTGGAGTCCTTAAGCCTTGCCTTTTTTTATTTTGGTAGGAATTGTTTGTTCTTTGCTTCCATTGCTTAGGATGTGAACTGTTTTCCTTGTGCCTTGCTTTTAAATAAGTTATTTGGGTTGCTCAGTAGTAATATATAGCTACGTAAATACCACTGAGCTACGTAGCATTGTGGATTGTGAAGTTTCAGAACTTGATTAGTAATAGCTACTTAGGCAGCTTACTACTGATCCTACTGCAGCTTGAACATTACGTTAATTCTGCAGTAGTAAATGTAAAGAGGGGAGAACTCCAATTTTCTAAAAACGCTCATTGTATCTCAATTCAGACCAATATCAGACTAATTGAGGTATTTTACAAAGATGAGATTATATACATATAGCATAATGCAAATGAGGTTGCCAATTCATCATGACGCATGTTGTGTAAAGTATAGTAAGATGCATTCTTTGGGACTGAATAATGACCACTTTCACGATGAGGAGTTTCCGAAAATTGAAACTATAAGGATAAAATCAAGTTTCATGTGGAGTCTCCTAACTAGAAGTTTATACTCCTTTTTAATTGACTTTTGGGTTTAAATTGATGGGATGTCTTTAATCGTGACTTTGATTTGTTGCAGGTAATGCTTACTCCTTGCAGTGATCGATAAAACTCTTATCTGAGTGTCTTCTACTTAACCTTAAACCTTGTAAGTGGTTCGCTGTTTAGATCGTTATTAGCTTCACTACATCATGCCCTTTGGGAAGGAAAATTGCAATGCTTGCAAACATTGCATCTCATCTAATGATCCAATACATGGGAGGCCCTTGTAATTCTTTTCTGTATTATAGGTTGGTGAACAGCTGACAAAATTAAGCTTCAACATTCTCACCATCCGTGCATGATTAGCATGCATGGTATACTTCGAATCATTTAAGCTAAATAGAGTAGTACATATTGTTCTGCCAATCGCATCTGGATTTGGTTTTCTTCATTGTCACAAGTATGAGGTGTTTCACTACAATGTGCAACTATGTATGAGTGCAACATTGCTAATTGTGATACAAGTGCAGTAGTGTAATAATAAAATAAAAAAATGAAGAAAGTTGAATTGTTCTATGCGTTTTCGTCAAAACATTCTCATGACTTTGTGTATGGCTATAGTCAAATTGCGGCAATAATCTTTTCAAGGTAACCTTATTCCCCGAATTACCAAATTGGTCTTTTAAGTGAACACCATTGGACAACTTAGTCTTTTACAAACTTTAGTGAGTCAAGATGGGATAAAAAATGGACACTATTGGCACATTGGGCCTCAAAATCGGAAGCTTAATTTTCATTGAATAAAAAATTATTTTAAATTCTTTTTGGCATTTTTCTCCATTTATAAATTACCACGTAATTTTTTTTATTACCTTTTTAATTCATTATCTCGGTTTTTATTTCTTTTTCCCTATCTCCATTTTCTTCCCTTTTCTCCCCTTTTCTTCTTAATTTTATTTCTTTTCTTTTAACTTCCTCATTCTTTCTTCTTCTAATTATTACAACACACCATCAGAAGAAGAGAGAATGAGGGAGCTAAAAGAAACGAAAGAAGAAAAGGTAGGAAGTAGGGAAAAAATAAATAAAAACTGAGAAAATGAATTAAAAAGGCAATAAAACATTTACATAATTGACAAATGGGAGAAAAATGCCCAAAAAGAATTAAAAATGATTTTTTATTCAATAAAAATTAAGATTCCGGTTCTGAGGCCCAATGTGCCAATAGTGTTCATTTTTTTTATCCCGTCTTGACTCACTTAAGTTTTAAAAGACCAAATTGTCCAAGGGTGCTCACTTAAAAGACCAATTTGGTAATTCGGGGTAACCTTATTTATGGGCACATGTTATTCACAGTTTGGATATGTCACGATAAGTGTCCACATTTGTGATAGTTTTATTAAATTGATTTTTTCAACGAGAATATAATTTTCAATTGTTGAGGACTAATCAATGTGGTAAATAGTTGTATTACCTTAATAGAAAGAATCTTTCTAAAAAAAAGTTTTAAATGAGACGTATAATGTATTAATTCGGATCGCATGAATGAAAAAAAAAAAAAAAGGAAAGGAAAACAAAAAGAAGATGAGTGCTTGGGTGATTTATGTATTTTATTTTCCATAATAGCTTGAATAAATTATAAAATGTCAAATGAAGACAAATTAAACTACACCATTGAATATTATTTATTAGTTTACAAAAAAAAAAAAGGAAGCAAATTCCATGCATCACACGGGCGCAAACACTAGTAAATATATGAAAACACACAATCAATAGAAAAAAGAAAAAAAAAATTTGGCCTCATTATTAATAGTGAATAAGATAAGGAGTTATTATAATAATAATAGAAATAATATATCGTTTAACATAGAGCGATTATTACGTAGTCCAGTGGAAACTACATAAAAAGGACTACATAAAACTTATTTTAGTCATTGATTTTTACATTCATCTCCAAATCCCACTAAAATGTATTCATTTCGCCTTATTGAATCCCAATGTAGGTCGTTCAGTTCATTTTAGATTGTTCAGCTTAATTCGGGTCATTTAGTTTAGTTCAGTTCATGCCAGGGTGTGTTCATTTCACCATACCGGATCTTACTTCAGATTCTTCAGTTCAGTTCAAGTCGTTCAATTCAAGTCATGCACTTTCTCTCACACAGATTATTATTCATTCAGTTGTGTTCAGTTTAGTCCAGGCCATTCAGTTTAGTTCTATTTAGTTCAGATCGTTCAGTTCAATTCAGTTCAGTTCATATACTTTCAGGCGAACCAAACATATCTTGCAGTTTGTCCAGTTCAATTCATACAACTTAGACCCTGTTCGGGGTGGTTGTCAGTTGCCAATTTTTGGTTTTGAAAAAATTTTCAACTCTTTGTAGAAATTTAATTTAAAGCTAAAATTTGTTGTGGTTACAGTTCCCTGCTTAATTTTCAAAAATGACAACAGAAAACTAGAAACCAAAAAAAGTGGTTTCCAAAAATTGGTTTTGAGTTTTAAAAAAAACTGAAAACTAGCAACTGGAAACCACCCCGAACAGGGCCTTAATTTTTCTATCCCAATATCACATGTTACTATTCATTCAGTTCAATTCAAGTTATTCAGTTAAGAACGTTTAGTTCAGTTAACTTCAGGCGAACTAAACACTTCCTACATACTGCATTTTATAAACATGAACTCTTAATTCTCTAACATCTATAATCCACAACCTTGATACTTTATAGTATGTCATCTAAAAACTTGTTTATGAACTCAAGCTTATTTGCAAAAACGACCCGACCTTTAAATAACCCGAAGCTATAATAACCAAACCCGACCCGTTTTTTACCCCAAGTCCAATTTTCCTACCCGAAGTGAACTTGACCAACCTGGTTGTTGTTAGATGCTCTCTAACTAAAATCTCTCTCCCCAAAGTTCAAATTCCCCAAAACCCTAAACTCTGTTACTCACCGCTATACCCCCCTTCTGATAAACCCTAATCGCCCCCTTTCTCTCTCCTCCCCCACTATTCTCTCTCTTTGCCAATTCAAACTGTAATTCCATTCGAAGAAGATGGTGAAGAAGAGCAAAAGTGAGCCTAAACTCTCACAAAAACCATCCCTTTTGTCTCTCTTTGTGTTATTTTCGTGAATATATTGTCTAATTTGATTTTTTGGTTTTGGTTTTGATTACAGAGAGTAAGAGCAATAGGGTAACATTGAAGAAGAAGCATAAGATTATTAAGAAAGTGAAGGAGCATCACAAGAAAAAGGCTAAGGAAGCGAAGAAGCTTGGGCTCAACAAGAGGACTAAGGTTGAGAAGGATCCTGGGATTCCCAATGAGTGGCCATTTAAGGAGCAGGAGCTCAAGGCTCTTGAGGCTCGTCGTGCCCGCGCCATCGAGGAAATTGAGCAGAAGAAAGCTGCCCGCAAAGAAAGGGTATTGTAAAATTTTCAATGTTTTCAATTCTTTATGTTGTGAATGATGAATTTATAATACATGGGTGTTTGTTTATAATCTATTGTTTGGTTTTGGGTGGTCTTTGGGATATATGTTACAGTATTTTTTTTTTTTTTTTTTTTTGTGATTGTAATATGGTTGTGTTTATGGTAGTACTTTGGTGGGATTTTTTATATTATATGATTTGCATAGCTATTTAGAAATGGGTAATTGAGTAGGAGTGTTTTGCATGTTTACAAGTATATGAATCGGGGCCATGATTATATTATTTCATCTGCTTTATGATATTTGTCTTGGTGTGGACTGTGGAGTAAGGAGTGTTCAAATTCAAAGTACAATTTTTGTTTAAATTGGTGCAACTAGTTTGTGTCTCCGTGCAGGAAAGACTGAGATAGTGATTGGTTAAGCAATTTGTAAACTTTGTGCTACTTAATTGTAGTATTAGTCTGGATCATTTAACAAAGTATGTCGGGTTCTTTTTGTATATCCAGACCTGAAAGCAGAGTTCTCACTCACTGTTTTTAGTTATTTTGGCATACTAGAGTAATTAATGTGTGACATCTAAAAATAGTCGCTAAATCACGTGTTAGTGTTGTGAGATGGGTGTAAATGTTATAACAAAATAAAAATTATTAGTACTGTGCTGTGTCAGCAAGTATGATGACATATTCTCATTGGTAGGAGCAACAAATTGATTTCTAACTTGAATCAAACGATTCATAAATAATTAGAAAGTTGAAACAAATTTGAAAGGTTAAATGTTCTGTTTCTAAAAAAAGCGAGAGTACAACCATTTGCTGGAGAGCTGAGTGAAGTATTTACGTGAGCTTTCATTGTGTACTGATTAATAAATGAATAAGACCAGCTATAGCGTGACTGCGTGAGTACGTTAGTTGTCTTGTCGAGCCATCTTCCATGGAGGAGAAGGGCTCAAATTCCTCTAGTTTCAAGGATATCAAATAGAGAAATAAGTATAGATCCCAAATCTATTTAAGTTGATCTGTCAAGTGTGCTCTTGTCATGATACCGACAAGCAAGCGTAGTCTATGGCTCTGATTTTATGAGATTGAATTGTTTTTTCATTTTAGGGTGGGGGAATGTAGACAATATGATCTTGTGGATCCAAATGCATTGGAGAATGTTGTTACCGGTTAGTCTTGTTTAGACTTCTTCTGCTGGAATTCTGTTAAAATGATCAGTTGGTGTGACATTTGAGTAAGTTGCTTGTTGACTTGTGTAATGAAAATAGATGGCCTTTTCAAAACTTTGCGCTCGCCCTATCTATGAAATCACTCATCTGGCTCCAATGCTTATTTAGGCTCAAAAAAGAAAGCTCGGACTGCTTGAAGAGGGAGATGGTGCTAACTTGGGAGAACAATCTCTTGAAGGGGAGAATGGAGCTGATGAGTCTAAGGAATATGTTAAAAACCGAGGTATCTACAGTTTGGATTCAGGACTTTGCCAAGCATAGTCCAATATCGTGCTGCCTCACCTTGCTTTTCATTATTTTCACAGTTTTGAGTCTCTTGCAGATAATTCTGACAGGGCTTTCTACAAAGAGCTGGTGAAGGTCGTTGAAGCATCTGATGTAATTTTGGAAGTTCTTGATGCTCGTGATCCCCTTGGTACCCGATGTGTAGATATGGAAAAAATGGTGGTGAACTCGGGTCCAAATAAGAAGCTTGTCTTGCTGTTGAATAAAATTGGTATGTCTTGTGCTCCTGTTGGTTCTTTGACACTCTAGCTCTTGCAAGTTTGCAGAATACCACTCCTTCAGGCTCAAGGAGCTTAACCTTTATGCCTTTGCTATTCTGTAGAAGCTCTTTACAAAGGATGTGGCTTTATAATAAATTTCTTTGCCAGTTGTTGTGGTCTATATTTTGAGATGTGTTCTGAGTCTCTTACTATGTATATCTGTTATATGAGCTTCAAAATGCTATGAGTGAGATTATGGGTATTATGTTGTAGTTGGTCATTTGTTTTTCTGTTGTCTAACTATTAGAGTTGTTTGGTTGGTAGTATTTTTGCCTCTTCTTTTTCCCTCCCTTAAATTAGTCTTCTCGACTCATATACTAGAAAGCTAATCTGTTCTGGTCTTCTGTATGCTTTAAACTGTTGCATATGTATCAGATCTTGTACCTCGTGAAGCGGTCGAAAAATGGCTCAAATATCTTAGAGAGGAATTACCAGCTGTGGCCTTCAAGTGCAGCACTCAAGAACAAAGGTCAAATTTGAGCTGGAAGTCCTCTAAGGCTGGCAAACCTAGCAACCTGCTACAAACCAGTGACTGTCTAGGAGCTGAAACTTTGTTGAAGCTGCTTAAAAATTACTCCAGGAGTCATGATGTAAGTTGGACTATCGCTGTGAAGCTTATAAGATGGTTTTAACTTCATATGGAAATAAGTTGGCAACAAATTTTGCTAATTACCTATGATAATTTTTGTTGCTTTTGGACATTCTGCAGATTAAAAAGTCGATCACAGTGGGCATTGTTGGGCTTCCCAATGTAGGCAAGAGTAGTCTTATTAATAGTTTGAAGAGATGCCATGTAGTCAATGTTGGTGCCACTCCTGGATTAACAAGGTCAATGCAAGAAGTTCAGCTCGACAAAAATGTGAAGTTGTTGGATTGTCCTGGGGTGGTTATGCTCAAAGCTGCGCAGAATGATCCATCCGTAGCACTTCGAAATTGTAAAAGAATTGAAAAGCTTGAAGACCCTGTTGGGCCAGGTATTGCAATTAGTACCCTCACTTGAGATATTATTGTGTTATTGTTCATGTTTTAACTAATTTGGGGTCTCTTCAATTCGTTATGACACTACATTTTTGTGCAATTTACTTTTTCTCACTACTATTCTTTTAGTTCTTTTGTACATTCGTTTAAGTTCAGCTTCATTCAGTTGCAATAAACTGAGACAGTACACTCGTCATTGAAGTCCTCTTAGTTTTGCTCTCTTTCTCTTTTATCCTATTAAGGAGCTCAATTGCATGCTTTTGTTGGTAATTGCAAAAACTGGCCTTAATCTGTGTTTTTGCCGAAACATTAACAAATGTCTTAGGCCTTCAACAACTGCAAGATAAAATTGCTAGTACTCTTTACTTTTGTAGGGTACTGCTTATGGTAAAATGTTATTTTCTCTGGTGTGTTTGATAAAATTTCTATTCATTCTAATATTTTCTTGTATTGCACAGTGAAGGAAATACTGAAGCTTTGCCCTGCCAAACTACTGGTTACTATGTACAAGGTCCCAAGCTTTGATGCAGTTGATGACTTTCTACAGAAGGTGGCCACTGTTAGGGGGAAACTCAAGAAAGGTGGTATTGTAGATGTTGAAGCTGCCGCAAGGATAGTTCTACATGATTGGAATGAGGGTATGCTTTAGAGGACTGGATACTGATCTAACATGTTCATTTTAATAGTCATGGATAAAGCAGTGAAGAGTGTTCCATTGTAAATTTATCTATTCCCCTTTTATTTCAGGTAAAATTCCCTTTTACACTATGCCTCCAGTCAGGAACCAGGGAGAGGTTTCTGAATCTGAGATTAAAATTGTTTCGGAACTTGGTAAGGTGTTCAATATTGACGAGGTCTATGACACTGATTCTTCATATATTGGAAGCTTAAAGTCAGTTGATGATTTCCAACCTGTGGAGGTCCCACCAAATTGTCCGATGAACTTTGATGAACAAATGCTTGAGGTTTGCCCTCATCTCCATTCAATAGTTTATTTTATATGCGTGGCACATACTTCTGATTCTTTCTAGGTAGTTGTTTGGTTGACATGACATAATTTAGGAAGAGGAACATTCATGAGAATTGCAAAATTGTTGGTTGGTTGACAATAAGTTAGTAAAATGGTGTAAGTAGATCTTCCTAGGAATTATCATCTCCCAAAATATGGAGGAAGCGAGTAACCTAGAAGTACCTGCTAGGTAAGTAGAAATTCTTTTAGGAAGTTACCTCTCTTATTGACAACCTAAGAACTTTAGCAACTTTGCAGGAAGTTGATGGAGGTACGTTAACTCGTGTAACTTGGAACTTCATGGGAAGTTCTTCCTAGAATCAAACAAGCACTAGGAGTAAGAAATGAGAATTGTATTTGAGCTCTTTGTAAATTTGCAAATATATGACTCGTATCTTCTTTACATCAAGCAGGAAGATCCGCAGCCTTCAACAAGAAATGATGGGGCCAATAACTTGCATGACAATGGTGAGGATGAGGCGATGGTGTGTGCAGATGACAACACAAGCAAGACCAAGGCAAAAAGTGCAGCAAGCAAGCAAAATGAAAAACTCTATGAAGTGGAAGGCATGCTGAACACGAAAATGAAGCGAGCAGAAAAGAAGAGACGTAAAAAGGCCAACAAACAAGCTGCATCAGGGGACGCAATGGATAATGATGATTATGATTTTAAGGTGGATTACAAGAAAGGAGGATCCGCCATGGAAGATGATGATGATGATGGAGATGAAATCAAGGCTGAGGTGCCGATGGCTGGGGTAGAGTTTGATGACGAATGATTGCTTGGGAGAGATGCATGGTGTTACATTCATTGTGAGCCAGAACTGAAATTATCTTTAATTCTTTACATAGCATGATATGTTTCTTCTCCTTACACCTGAAATTTTGGTAGTTTCTAGAAGTTTGTCAGAAACTAGATAGCAAGCACTGGAAATGCAAATCATGTAAAAGCTGATCTGCATTGGGGAAACCTGGTTATTAAATGTATACAGACACTTCTTTGCCTTTGATAATCTTATGCTATGCAATATGCAAGCATATTTCTGGTTTGTACTTGTGGAATTATGTTGAATATCTGCAAAAGGTTATTTCTTGAAGATAGAAATGCCTTCTGGATCCATTAACTTGTGAGGTACCAGTACCAATGAGAGAGAGGCAAAAAATAAGGAAGAGTAAAAGAGTTCGTTTATTGGTGAAATCTGGACTTGTAGATTTAAACTGTAGTACTAGTAAATTTACATATCCAATTTTTTGGTATGCCCCATTGTAATCATGTTGGAGACAAATGTCACAATGACATTGACATTTGTAGGTGTCACTTCTATATACCCCCTTCCATATAAAGTTTGTAATCTTTTTGAAAGTTTATGAGAGTATAAATGTATTTTTTTTTAGATGGTAAGGAGGACCGCTCCTGTGCCGACCCATCTCGGGATAAAGGCACAGAAGCTAATGGCTAGACATTTGGGGGGGAGGGGGGAGTATAAATGTATAATGATGGAGCACGTCTCTAACTTTTTTTCCCTTGAAGATGAGCTATTTATTCATAATTCATTTGTCATTTTCTAATATATCAAGTGATGTTTATATCAATTCGTAACTTATAAGGCGGTTTTATAAATGAAATGCAATAGTAGCGCTTTTACTTGACTGATATTACTTTTTGGATCACTAATACTAGTTTTTTTTTTTTTTTTTNTTTTAACCACTATCGGTTTTTGAGTCATTAGGGCATCCACAGTGGTTAAGACTTTCAAGACTCGCCACGTCAGCATTTTACTAGTTAAGACCCAACTTAAAATTTACACCGCCTTTAAAACTTTTAAGACTTTGCCACATCAACAATCCGCTCATTTTTGTTTTATTCAATATTATTTTTTAATTAAATAATCATCTTATAAAATTAAATTTCAACATTTTTTAATTTTAAATAATTCAATAATTCTAATTTGGGGCCCACTTGGGAGTCTTAAGGGGAGTCTTGAAATCTTAAGACTCCATTTAAGACTCCATTTAAGATCTTTAAACAAAAAACCAACCACAATGGTTTAAGACTTTTAAAACTCTCAAATTTCACAAAATTTAAGATCTTTAAGACTACCATTGTGGATGCCCTTATTACTAGTGGTCTCATGGTGATATATACGACGATTTATACAATATTTTGCGTTTATATAAGAAAAATTTGTCAGAAACCACATTTTAAAATATGACTTTTTTATGCAGCCACTTTATATAATTTTTTTTTTAACAAAATCACCTTATAAAATATTTCCGATTAAATCTAGCCACCTTAACCTCTTTTCCGGCGAAAAATAAAGTGAACTGACCGAATTACCCTTATATTTTGCCAATTTTGTAAATTAAATGAACCACATGCAAGTCATATAAGGGTAGTTTGGTCAGTTCACTTTGTTTTTTTGGCCGGAAAAGAGGTTAAGGTGGTTGGACTTGATCGGAATTATTTTATAAGATGATTTTTCTTAAAAAAAATTATATAAGGTGGCTGCATAAAAAAAATCATATTTTATAAGGTGGTTTCTAATAAATTTTTCTTTTTATAATGCTTGAATGAAGGCATGCTCCATCCTTTAATATGCTCTTGTGATTTGACAAAAAGAGAAACTTTAATTGGGAACATTTTCTCCTTTCTCTTTTAATGTTTAAATTGAGACTATATTCTTAATTAATGGTCAAATGTACCCCATAAAGAATAAATTCAAAGAAATTCAACGACTATAGAAAGGAGTACATTTGTGTCACCAATGGCAAAAGTGATGTCTTTGAGAACACATGTAATGATGTAAGTGAAACCCTGTTCATATGCATGCGATTGCGATGCCCAACAAACAAGCACTACATTCTCTCTCCTGAAGATGGCAACTCTGCTTGCTCTGATACCTAATCTTTGCCATGAAAACACAGGTTTCATTTTCTCTCTCTTGCCCTCTTTTCCTTTATTTGTGAAGTTTTGGGAATCATTTGTTTGTTGTATTCCTTTCAGTAAATAGATTATGCAATAGTTAACTGAGAATTGGAGCTTCTTTTGTCAATTTGGTTGAGTATTATGTTCATTTATTTCATTTTTCATGTTGTGCCCACAAATTGTTTGATGAATTGCCTCTTTGAGACTCATCATCATTGTCAGAAGAGTGAATTTCTGCATGATATAGGGTTGGGATTGTCTTATGCTTGTTGATGGAATTTGATTAATGAAGTTTGCATGACCCATTTGAGTAGTTTTTCTTAACAAATTCTGTTTAATTAGAGCGGAAAAAAAAAAAAAAGAAAAAAAAAAGAAGAAGAAGAAGAAGAAAAGGGTTCTGTTTTAACTTCCAGTTTTCATCAACTTCTTCCAATGGCTGAGAATAACTGCCAATTGGGTTGGTTAATTGATTTTGGAAACTTCCTGTCTGCTAAAAGTTGTAATTCTTAACTAGGTATTGATGAATTCACTGGTTGATGCAAGTGTTCATATTTTTTTTTTTTTTTGATAAAAAGGAGCAAGTGTTCATATTTGATTGTTGGCCAGGTTGTTCGGCCTAGTTTTAGAATTATGAGTTTCTCTTTCACAAATCTTTCATCCACTTCAATAGAAACTCTAAAACGGAGCTTCAATTTTTAGGTCATTCTAGTTTTCTAGAAGCTATTGGGAGGAGGAGGAAGTGAAGAAGGAGAGGGAAGAGAAGAGAGATTTATGCAGGAGAACTGAAAATGGTAGAAACTAAACTAAACAGCCTCTAAATTAGCTTGTTTGAGACTTGAGAGGAATAGAGTTCTGGTCTATATTAATATTTCTTCATTTTTACTCTTTATCATTGTTTTATTTTATTTTCTTTGGACTTTTTCCCCCAGGGGTGGATAGGGCCCTTGAGAACAATGAGTTTCAGTGACATTTAAGATCATGATAGAAAGGTTATTACTTACTGGAAAGGGGAAGAATAGCACTAACTTGAAACAAAATTACACTGGCATTCTCAAATCTCAACCAAATTGAAAGTAACTTTGATTGGTCTATTTTAACCATTGGCTTCTTGAACTTTAGCTATGAAGTTGTCAGGTTATGGAACAGAAGCTTGATATGTTAAAGTTCGAAATGCTATTACCTTCAAAATTTATATATATGTAAAACTATACTGTAGGCACCTGGTCTGTTCTGATTTTTGACATCCCCGCATTCTTTATCTGTACTTTGGAGGGGTGATCATATCCTATTAATCCATATACTTGATCTTCACACAATAGAGTTACTGTCGTGGAAGATAATGAGCCTGATGAAGAAGGTTTTCATGTTATTTCCTACTGAGGTCTGAGAAGCATTGCAGTAATTGTCTGCTATTGTTGAGGGTCGCAATATTGAAATATGTATTGGAATCATGTCAATTGATTATAGCATGTTGATTATACAAGAATAAGTAGTATTGTTATTGTCCTTGAAAGACGTTCTTCACTTTTCTTGAAGTCTCTAGTAGCTGAGCACTTTTTGTTTATGCTGCAGCTATATGATCACACTTCATCTAGCTGGATAGAAGACTTGAACAATTTATGAAGTGAATGGCACAAAAATTGTTCAAATTCCCGGATCACCAGGTTGCTGGTCACCAGGCTCGCAGGGGACAGCTCGGCCCCCAAATCGACGAATCAGGGCGCTTTTACAAGCCTCTCCAGAAAGACGAACGGGGCTCTAGAGAGGCTGCCTTCTATGAATCCCTCTACTCTAGCCAAACAGTTCCTAATGAAATACTCCGATTCTTCCCTGCATACTACGGAACTCAGATTATAGATGCGTCTGACGGATCCGGACCACATCCCCACCTTGTCTTGGAAGATGTTGTTGCAAATTACAAGAAACCATCCATCATGGACATTAAGATTGGGTCTCGAACATGGTATCCTGGAGCATCTGAGGATTATGTCGAGAAATGCCTCTCCAAAGACAGAAGAACAACAAGCGTTTCTTTGGGTTTTAGAGTCTCTGGATTGCAGCTCTACCAACAAGATATTGGATACTGGAAACCCGATAAGAAGCAAATACAGAGTTTTTCAGTAAATGATACAAGATCAGTTATAAGGAAGTTTGTTTCTTCGGATTTTCAATCAGCAGAATCTGACCAAGACCCTGATTGTGCATTTGCTCACAATGTTTATGGTGGAATATCTGGAATTTTGCCGCAGTTGCTGGAGCTAAAGTCATGGTTTGAAGATCAGACATGTTTTCACATATATTCTTGCTCGATCCTAATCATCTACGACAGGGAGTTGGTCACCAAAGGTGGAAACGCTGGTGCTTTGGTGAAACTTATTGATTTTGCTCATGTCATTGAAGGCGATGGTGTGATTGACCATAACTTCTTGGGTGGACTCTGCTCGTTGATCAAATGGATCTTGGAGACGCTTCCATATTCAAATGGTTCGTCCATAGCCTTGCTACCCAATGACATTTAGGTATCTCTGGTTTTACTATATTGACTAACTATAATAAAAGTTCTTTTTCTGGTTGAGATTTGCAAAGCAATGGTGAATTATAATATAAGGATGTCATATCTATTGTTTGAATCTTTTTGTGGCTGAACCGGCAGTTTTCACTGTGTTTGGAATATGTGGATCAACTTTCGGATGGTGGAGATTTCTCTGTTAAGTGGGAAAGTCCCACATGGATAAAGGGGTTACTCCACCCATTGCCAATTGATTTTGGGTTGGAACCTTCTTCATGTTATGGACACTCTCTAATGGGCCTAAATGTTGAAAAATTTAACATTCTCTTGCTTCAAGCCTCTGAATACACATTGATGGAATTCGAAACAACATTCGATTTCTCTGTGGAAGGTGCTTTTATTCAAACCGGAATCGCCAAGTAGTTTTTATTATAGCTAGTTTATCTAGTGAAATTAGAATTTAGGTTTTGTAAGCATACTGAACTATCATAACATGTTTGCAACTCGATAGTACCTTTCTTAAAGCTAGCTTGCTATGACTACTAGGATTGTCTGTCTAATAACGATATGAATCTGATTACTTAGCTATGACTACTAGGATTGTCTGTCTAATAACGATATGAATCTGACTCGAAGTAATCGAGAGAAAACACAAACACGCACGGATAACCGCTAAACATGACATAATTAACAATAATTTAAAAAAAAAAAAAAAGGACCAAGAGTCAAAAAAAAAAAAAGGGACCAAAAGTCATGGTCCAATTGAGAGATCTCAGCCAACCGGGCACTAATGGATCCGGGTGGCACCGACCCGTTATCCTTCCACTGACAGGAGCGGGAGGTTGTCATTGCTCTGTGAAACCAGCCTCATGCGGTACCCTCCACTTTAGGGCCCATGAGACCCGGGCCTTCGCCCAAGCCACATGGGCCAGCTCCCTACTTGGATAGGGCGAGCCAGCAAATGAGCCAGGCCCTAAGACCCGACCAGGTTGCCCGAGCCCATGTTCCATCACATTATTGCCCCCACTTGGGTTATAAGCTCACGTTACTAAGCTCAGCGATAGTAATATGATCCGCATTGTTATTTAAAGTTAATGATATCATGCTAATCCACCGATGTGGGACTTAACTTCTGGATTTGAAGTTGCCTCTACTTCACATATATATATGCATTATGCACCTTGGTGTTCTTAGATATTCCCAACTTTTTAACATCATATATTTGCATATCTTCTTCAATCATATAAAGTTCTTCTTGTCGTGGTATTGTGGTCTTTTTTTTTGTTGGCTACTTAACAATATAATTAAGGACATGGACAACAAGAAAAATGGCTAGTTTACTGGATTTTGTAGAGAGAAACTAGAGGTTAATATGGTGTAATAATCATCCTAAACAAGGTGGTGTGAAATTCTATGTCATTACAAAGAATGAAGCTAATGAAAGTAGCTGGCTCAGTATTGAGATTGTAGTCATTAGCATTTATACATTGAGTAGTGAAATTTGTTAATGTTGTTGTTGCTCCCAGTGGCGGATCCAAAACCAATTTCAAGTGAGTTCCCTTTCACTCATTTTAACATATTTTTATTATAAATATATAACTTTTTCTTTTCTTTTTTTTTTTTTTTTTCATTTTCCGAAGAAAAAACTAATAACTGGTTGCTACTATTCTTACTGTGGGTGGTGTTGTTTGATCCAGGAAGCTTTGCTCATGCGTAGTGAATAAGCACCCTTACAATATCATTCACTGTTTGTGTATATATATACTTCTACAGTACAAATTAGAAAAATTTGCTGCTAACCCCCCTATATAATACCTTTTTTGTGAAAAATCCCCCTATAAAAAAAAAGTTGTGGGGAACCCCCCTATATCAAAAAATCCTTTTAGTAAACCCACTCTCCGGCCACTTTTTGAATTTTCCGGTATGATTCATATTTTGTGGACAGTTTTGCCCCTCCTTAATGCTACTTATCCCTTATCCTTATATTCCTTGATTTTTTTCAATTAACCCAGTTTTCATTTGCCTTTGATTTTCTCTGTGATTCCCTCAATCTCTCTCTGATTTGTCTCTCTCATTCCCTCAATCTCTCTCTGATT
>BSSO01003605.1:0-16157 GCA_030267885.1 Mesembryanthemum crystallinum | reverse complement strand
TAGACTTTATTAGTGTTATGGAATAATTAGTATGTAGAACTTAAATTTGAGAATGGTTTGTAAAAAATTAACTTAGACCTTTATTTGCTTTTGTTATGATACCAATGATCTCCCCAAACCCCGATTATAGCCTTGTATGTGTCGTACTCGTATTCGGTATTGTACTTGGTATTTGGTGAGTAGAATACGAGTATGGCATATACGGCGGTAATACACCTACGATTAGGCGGGCCATCGGGTGATTATTGTTAAGTAAGGGGAGCCTAGTCGCGGGTGTGTTACATAAGGCCCCAAAATTGGAATCTGACATAAAATCGACTAAACATTAAAAAAAAAAAATCATTTTTTTAGCCATTTTAACCTATTTTTAGTAATTTATTTTAATTTTCTATAATTAACTTATTTCCAATTCACTTGTAAATTCATTTTCTCTCTCCTCCTACCTCCCTCCTCCTCCACCTCCACCTCCCCCGGCCACTTTCTCTTTCCTCCCACTATGTTTGAGAAGCTCTCTCTCTCCTCTCAATTTAGGCATCCATTAAGAACTAGTTAATCCCTGTTGTCCTTCTCTTCCTCCATAATCTCATAATTGACACCATCACCATTGTCGCCAACTTCTCCTCTTCCTCCTCCCTTATCCACCTTCACACCACCATTAATTCAACCACCATAACCACCACCAACAAATATCCCAATTCCCTCCACCACTACCACTACCACTATTCGCCACCGCCACTGCCACCATCACCAATAGGTCTATGGGTAACATTACTCACGCCAAAAGAAGGAAACTTTAATAATTGCTAGTACCAATGAATGAATGTTGATCAAACCCAACAATTTGAACAAGTTCATACACAATTTCGTAGTGCCTTATGCTCTTTAAATTGATGGATTTCCTTGGATATCATTAGACTTGTTGAATCATTATAGTAATTAATAGATAGAAACTCCTTTTTTTGTTGGGGAAGGGGGGCACGGGGCAGGAGAGGTAGAAGAGAGAGGGGGAAGGAGCAGAGGAACAGGGGGAATAGGAGAGAGAGAGATAGAAGGAAATTAAAAAGTAAAAGAAAAGGATATAAATGAAAGAAAATCAAACGAAAAAAAAAGAGGTTAAAATGGATAAAAAAAAATAATAATCATATTTTTAATATATTTATGTAGATTCTGGTTTTGGGGCCTTATATGCCAAAAAATGAATTTTTTTTAATCCTAAAATGACTCAATGTTTTTTAATAAGACCAAATTGTACACATGTATTCATTTTAAAAACCAATTTAGTAATTCGGGGATATGCAATGGTAACTAGGTGAAATAGGAAGTCATTACTTGTACATCTCAACTAAACACGGCCATCATCTAATGATCCAACTTACATGGTAAAAAATCATATATTTTTGCAGTATTTTGTCTTTGAAAAAGATAATTACTTGTACATCTCAACTAGCATGGCCATTAGATTGGCTACCAATAAGCGTAGCATTGTTTGATGGTGGACATCCCGAATTACATAAGAGTATCGTAAATGGCCATTCAAGAACACAGACCTAATGAACAGGACATGCAATCATAAAGATAAACCCTCGAATTACCAAATTGGTCTTTTAAGTGAGCACCCTTGGACAACTTGGTCTTTTAAAACTTAAGTGAGTCAGGATGGGATTAAAAATGAACACTTTTGACACATTGACTCTCAAAACAGAAATCTTCAATTTAATTGAATAAAAAATTATTGTAAATTCATTTTAGAATTTTTCTCCCTTTATGAATTACATAATTGTTTTCTTCTATTTTTAATTCTTTTTCTCAGTTTTTTTTTCTTTTTTCCCAATTGCCTCCCTTTCTTCCTTTCACATTCCATTATATTTTTTTCCATCACTCCTCTTCCCCCTATCTCCCCTCTATCATATTCTCTCTCCTCCCTCCATTTTTGAGAGAGCTTTCTCTCACCTCACTAACACTGTGAGGTGAGAGAAAACTTCCTCAAACATGGTGAGAAGTGAGAGAAAGCTCTCTCAAACATGGTGGGAGGAGAGAGAATATGAGAGGTGGGAGATAGGGGGAAGAGGAGTGAGGAAAAAAATAAAATTGAATGTGAAAGGGAAAAGGAAGAAAAGGGAAGAGAATGGAGGAAATGGGGAAAAAAAAATAAGAAAAAGAATTACAAAGAGAAGAAAAACAATTATGTAATTCATAAAAGAGAGATAAATCACAAAATGAATTTAAAATGATTTTTTATTCAATTAAATTGAAAATTCCGGTTCTCAGAGTCAATGTGCCAAGAGTGTTCATTTATAATCCCATCCTGACTCACCTAAGTTTTTAAAGACCAAGTTGTCCAAAGGTGCTCATTTAAAAAACCAATTTGGTAATTCGGGGAAAGACAAACATTGAGCCATCAGTGGTAGCACAAAACTGAATGGAAAAATGTAAATACTAGATCGGATACAATCAATTGCATCTAAAAGTGAACTACGAACAAGGCAAAAAAAGGGAATAAAAAGTAGAGATACATGAAAAGGGAATAAAATAGGCAGGGAACCAAAGACGAACGGATGAATGATGCTTTCTCCTCCCACGAGGCGGAAACTTGGGCCAGAAAAACTAAACCAACCAAAAACATGCCAAGAAAAACACAGCTTTGATGACAGAAAACAAGGGCTAACAGAATGAAAACTAGCGGGGCGCAACTTAAAGACAGAAATCGAGAGAAGAGGACAGTTTTGTAAAGCACGACTCCATATTGCATGATTTTACTCAGACAAAAGGGCTGTTCATCCTACAAACACAAACCCATATAATGGCAGGCATTAAAGAAGAGATTGTATTTAAGATTAAAATGAATAAGAAGTATACAATATTGCAACATTAATACAACACAAATGTTAAGCACCACAAAAAGGAACTGTTTAGGTAAGATGAGTACTTTCCAACAGGTACACTGAAGAGATTCGCAAAACTATAACAATTCTTTAAGCCTGGTGGATCCAACCATATACGGAGTATGAGGAACTCAAACCCAACAGCAACCTACTTTGTAGCCTGTGCAATTATATTACTGATGGAGCTTTCTTGCTCTTTTGCAGCCTCAACCAGTGAATCCTGCAAATAAGAGGTTCAGTGTTAGCAGACATACAGCATACAAATCTGAATACATGCAAGTAGCAAATTGTACCTGTGCAGCAATCAACCGGGCAACTGTTTTCTTGCTCGACTCTTGCAACTCACCAGCAATTAAAATCTCATCAAGGATATAATATGCCTTTCATGACCATGTTAGAAAACAAATGATAGGGAAGATTTAGATGCCATTAAAAGAGACAAAAATGTTTCTGTTTATCCAGAAGGCATATCATAATATATCCATCTAATATGAGTCTATAAATAAATGATAACGGTTTCCAGGGGATCAACTTACCTTGTGAAAGTTGAAGATCAAGTCCAGTTCACAGACCTAAAAGAGAATGCCTTTAGATAGTGTTCAATAACAAAAAAAAAAAAAAAANTATATATATATATATTGAGATAAGAACCCAGTAAATGGATTTTTAAAAGACATGGCATATAACTCACACTGCCAAAATAGCGGTCCAGAATCTCTACAAAATGATGGACTATTTCAAGGACCTCTAGTTCATTGTCATTCTGATCAATGCACATGCAGAAATACAAGCTAGCATACCTGCACCAATAAATAAAAGGGGACATCTCAGTCCAAGCATAGCACAAAGGTCATACAGCATCAAGACTGTCATCTAGAAGAAACACAATAATTAACAGCTGTATGAACAATAAGATCAGCTAAAGCTAACATGTCGAGAAATGCTTTTGAGAAGGAAATCAAGGAATGCCAAAGATACACTGAATGGTTTGGAAATCGAAACATCAACCGTGTACATGGTGATTTGAATAGGAGGAAGATCACTAGTGTATCATATCTTTATGATATAAAATAACAAACTGAGGGATTACTTGTAATGTGCATAAATTAAAGCTTTCATCTCAATATGCTCAGCTTGAAGTGGAGATCATCAACAAGGAATTTCGCAAAAAATGAAGAGTTTTTGCAGGAACAAAAAATGAAGAGTTTTTGCAGGAACATGAAGACACAAAGTAGTGTCACACCCTTTGACCTTTTCAACATCGTATGATGTTGATGTTTGAATGCCGGTTGAGTTTGGCTCCACAAGGGAGCGTGGTGACTTAGAGGGTCCCATGAGGCCCTCTTATAGCTCGGGGACTGTTTGGAGCGGCCCAACTCCCTTTGCATCCACGATTTCGAGGTCTGAGAGCCCTGTCGCAATGGTCACCCGAAAGAAGGCCCCCATCGGAAAAAAAAAACGTGAGTGCAAGTGGCCATGCAAGCCGATGGGGGAAAAGTAGATCGGCAATCGAGAAGGCCTAAAAGCTTAGGCTAGTGAGCAAAACAGGTCCCAGAACCCCAAAAATTGATCAGACATATTTTTCCACAATATTGCACGGTCACCTCCAAAGGGGAGTGGAAAGAACCCACGGCCGGAATTCGGGTCTCTAAGAGCCCAGGGAGGGTCTGGATTGGTCACTCGAACCAAGGCCACGATCGGGAAAAACGTGAGTGCAAGGCCACTTAGGCGACTTGATACAGTGCACCGAGCCACGATGAGCTTTATGGGTCTCCCTCAAAGAAGGAAAATGCTTTCCTTTTGAAAAGTTGTAATGTGCATTTTCCAAATTTGTTTCCTTTCCCTCTCTCCTCTCTCCTCACTCATCCCCTCTTTCTCTCTCCTCCCACCTTCTCTCTCCTCCCACCTTCTCTCTCCTTTGTGAATACCTGGTTCTCTTCCCTCACTCACCCTCCCAATTTCTCTCTCCTCACACCCAAACTCGACCCTCACTCTTCCTCACTATTCATATTGGCTTTCTGTTTCCCACCATTAGTGAGATGTGCCATGCTCTGTTTTTGATATTTTCAAGATTTCTACTTCGCCAATGAAAATTTTTGGCACTTTTTCTTGTACTTGGAAATCGAAGTGGAGTAATTTGAAGTATGCCATGCTCTATTTTTGATAAAATTTGGCTATTGATTTCCAATTCTCTCTCCTCATTCCAATTGGATCTTGAAGAACAAATTGGATGTGATAGAGTTGGCAGTAATGGTGATAGTTGTGAGGAGGGAGAAAATGAGAAGGAGATGGGGTACCATGATGATAGATTATTCCATTGTAGATGATGGTAAGATGAACAAATTAATTTTCTGCCTGGTCATTTTCTGAAATTTTTTACCAAACAGTAGAAATTTGACTTGAAATTTCATTTTATTTTCAGCTGAAAATGATTTTTAATGGAAGTCATTTTCCTTTGTACCAAACGAAGCCTAAGTAGGACAGAAAATGTTTTCCAGGAAAATAGTTTTCCAATTTTCCAATATTTGGTTTGTCTTTGAAAGGAAAATCAATTTCCAAAGGAAAACAGTTTTCTCCCCAAGAAAGGAAAATGTTTTTTCTTTTTGAAAAGAAGGGAAGTGCATTTTCCAATTCTCTCTTCTCTAACCTCCCCCATTTTTCTCTCTCCTCACTCCTCTCACTTTCTCTCTCCTCACTCCCCCAGTTTCTCTTTCTCCGTGATTTCCTCTTTCTCTCTCATCAATCCTCCTCCCAATTTCTCTCTCCTCCATGAAAATGACCATTCAGAGTACCAAGCAAGACCTCAATTCTGTTTCTCTCCTCCTCCCAAAAAATGACCGATTAGATTCACTTTCAAAGAAATTTGTATGCTCTCCTTCTTCAAAACCTCAAAATGTGGAGAGAGAATTTGCATTTTTATATGGCTAAATTCTTCTTAAATGAGGGGCAAAGTAGTTCTTTGTTGTGCATATGAGTCAAATTGATTCAAAGCAACACACGGATTTGATTGATTCTAGAGAGATGAGAGAGAAAGTAGAACTTTGGCATCTGAGTTTCAAATTTTCATGAGAGGGAGCAGAGAGAAAGGAGGCGGTGCGGTGGTGTCGTGGTGGTGAATTTTGAGTTGGGGTTTTGGTGCTGCAATGTGTCAAACCATTTTCCTAAATCAAACCAAACAATGGAAAATGTAATTGGAATTTGATTTTCCACTGAAAATTATTTTCTGTTGATTGAAAATCATTTTCCTTTGAACCAAACAGAGCCTTAATGTCGTTAGAAAGTTTTCTAATCACAAGCTTTTCAAGGCCGCTTAATTGTTACCAAGAGAATATCAACATCCAAAGTTAAAACCAAAAGAATTTTAAGGTTAAAACAAGTTTACCTTGGTGTGCTTACCATATTGTCCAAACCAATTAGAAGATTGAAAGGGTGAATGAATTAACAAATCAGCTAATAATGGTTGGTTTATGGGCAAATACCATTAACAAATGAAGAAGTGACCACTTGCTCAAATCAGGAAATCCAGGACATCTTGTGATGAAAGTGGTATTTTCAAATGATGTCAGAAACCTACCACCAAAATGGGTATCGAAGGCCTTGAGTATGGTTACTGAGTCAGCATTAATATTTGGTGAGCATTGCCAAAGGCCTACGTGGGCAAACGAGGATCTCTTGGATTAACCTTAATCCCACAAAATTCTATGTGGGATAACTCCACTAGCCCAAGGAGAGTCTAATCCAAATATCACGATTATCACCTCATATAGAGTCATAGACAAGGACCCCAAATGGACATGGGAGGAAACCATAGCTGATTATCGGTCCCCAATAGCCTTTGGTGACCCTAGTCTAATAACCCACCTTTACATTTCCAGCACTTAAAACAAGGATGAAAATGATATTTCGGCACTGAGGAAGGCCTCGAGGAGGCATCCTGAAGCCTCTTGGGTTTGCCTTTAGACTTAAAATTCTCGGTCTTGAAAATTCAACCAGGCCACGAGACATTCTGGTCCACGAGTGATAACCCAGGGCATCTGAGGCCCTTGTGGTTGGTAGTTCGATTTCTTAAATACTTTGGTGACCATTTGTCACCCACTTTTATGGCTTCAATACTATAACCACAGGTGAATATGATGTTAAGGCTTTGGGAAAGCTTCTAAGAGGCACCGTCGGGTCTCTTGGGTGCATCTAGTCCTCTGAAAAATCTATGTTGAAAAACTCTATCGACTCCCATGTGTTTCCAATTCAAATGGTATAACCCACGAAAACATGGCATGCATGGACACAGTTATTAATTTTGAAAGAGATTAGACAGGGACCCACGAGGAGGTGTCGTAGGCTTCAGAGTTTGTTATTTCCCTAATTGCCTTAGGTAAAGCTTTACTAGTTACCCATTTTAAGTCTTTAGCATATAAACCTTGGTTGAATTTGAGTTAGGGCATAATGAAAGGCCTTAAGGGGGCATTGGGAGAGAATCTTAGGTCAGCCTTTGACCAGAAAGCTACATGTGCTAAACCCCGACAAGCCCCAAGAGGGTTCATCCAAAGGCTACAAGCGACAAAAGCAAGGCATGTGAGACGCCTCAGAAGTCAGAACTATATAGTTTATATTATAAGCATATTAGACGAGATCCGTAGGAGACACAGGAAGCCCCTGATGTTGGATACTTGGTCTCCAACAGCCATATGGGATCTTTTAGAAGTCACTTGCTTTTAAGGCTTCAAAGTATGAAACGACGTTGGAAAGCCTCTCGGGGGCTTGGGCTTCCTCTTGAATCCGCCTTAATCCCAGAAATTTCGTTGATGAAAATCTCAACCGACCTAAAAAAGGTTGCAATCCAAAGGCTATAATCCACAGAATTTAGGCATATGGGATGTCAAGGGACAACTATGGGTACTTTTAAGTGATATGGGACGGGTCTAATTAAAATCTCTTCCTCAAACAAGCTTAACTCGTAAAGTGTTCCAAACCACTTAATTATTGATTCGCCTATTTCCATTATTTCCCAATTATAGGATGGTGCCCCTAAAACAAAATCATGGCCAAAGAAGACCACTTAAAGACACTCTGAAGAGCAACAAGCTCCGACCCGCCGCACTGAATAACACAGTACCAATCAGGTACTCAACTAGCAAGCATTTTCACTTCCCAAAGTTGTGTAAGGTTACATTAGGGTTTTCCAACAATGATGGTTTCAACACCTTCACTATCTATCTTTGATACAGGTTCATAATAAATTATCAGGTAGGTCAGCATGAGCTATCATCAAGCAGGCCTAAAATTACATCCAACACATAATATAATACTTGTTTACTATTGTAAGTCTTGAACTCAATTTATATTATGAATTAGGTTCATATAACAAGTGGTTTACACAAACCAGATACAAGCAATAGGCATCAAGAAATTTGAACATGGAAGACATCATAATTAGTTGTCAAAGGTGGAAAACAAAAAGTTGTCGAAGAAGAGAACACTCACTCAACACACATAAAACTAGAATAGAAATCATCAGAAGAGTTATTGTATTAGCAAGGTGAAGCTCAAAAAACAAATGATTACCTTCTGTAAACCACCTTCAATCCTCTCCAATCCACAAAGTTACAGAGCTTCGGCCCACGGGTGAGAATTAATCCACTTAGCTCCCGGAGAACCTTCATAATTCACAGTTTTACTTACCATTAAAGATTGAAATTACAAAACCATTGGACCAGCATTGATGAATGGAATCATATCATATCAGGAACAGGAACAGGAACAGAATTCCCTCCCAGGTGTTGTAAACATGAAGATCAAAAAGGGGGTTGGGGTTATACATACCTTGGTTCTTTCCTTCTGGGTATAAGGTGAGTACCATTTTGTCAATCTCACCTTCCCTTGTCGATTAATAAGAATCACGAATTGAATCTGAAATAATAATCCCAGAAATACCACTAACATTATTAATCATACAATTTCATCACTAGCTCAAAATTCCCAAAATCCTCCGTATCGCCACATTCCCCAAACCCTAACCCGTTACAATTCTCCTCCATCTTTGATCTAGATCTAGCACCTCCTCCACCACCTTGATCAGCCCTTTAGAGAGAGAAATAGAAATATGAGAGAGAGAGAATGTACCATAATTACCACCACGAAGGAAGTTGTTTGCCTGCGATGCACCTTCTGCTTCTGCTTCTGCTTCTGGTATGGAGATGGAGGGAGATGGAGTTTGGGCTGTGTAGTATGATGTAAGATCTATCGATTGTGAAGTTGTGACGCGATACTATTACTCCGGGTGTTCTTGGTAATAAATCGTATTGGTGTTTACTGTTTACTACCCCAATCTGGTATGGATTTTCATTTAAGCCCTGTTCGGGATAGTCGCCAGTTGCTAATTTTCATTTTTTTTTGTTGAAAATTTAAAACCAGTTGTTGGAAAACACTTTTTTTGGTTTTCAATTTTCTGTTATCAGTTTTGAAAATTAAGTAGTGAACTGTATCCACAAAAAAATCCAACTTCAAAGTAAATTTTTACAAAGAGTTGAAAATTCTCAAAACCAAAAATTGGCAACTAGAAACCACCCCGAACAAAGCCTAGCCCTGTTTGGGGTGGTTGTGTGTTGCCAGTTTTCAGTTTTTTTGGAAACTTGAAACCAGATTTTGGAAACCACTTTTTTTGGTTTCCAGTTTTCTGTTGTCAGTTTTGAAAATTGAGCAGACAATTATAAGCACAACAAATTTCAGCCTTAAATTCAATTTCTATAAAGGGTGGAAATTTTTTCAAAACCAAAAATTGGCAACTGGCAACCACCTGAACAGGCCTTAGGTAGTCATACAATTACAATTCTTATCACCCAAAAACTCGACATCGATGCCCCTTCTAATAGTTTGAATAATAGGAGAATAATTGTGTTGTGATTGGGTATGGCATGATAGTGGAGCTGGCAAATCGTGTCATCGAGTCGTGTTGGTGTAATTATTCGTGTCAAACTTTGTGTCAGTCTCCAAATATATTAAAAATTATGTAAAAAAGTTACATAATTACGTTTTAAGAAAAATTGGTCAAATCGTGTCAAGTTCGGGTTATACGTGTTCGTGCCGTGTCATGTTTGTATTTCTCTCAGTAATTTCGTGTCGTGTTCATGTCGTGTTGTGGTGTCGTGTTAGGCTTTGCCAGCTCTACGTGACAGACATTAAGATTATTCATGTTGGTAAAATTAGGATCTTTACTAGAAATTGCTTGAACTTGGCTCCAAGCTTGCAAAAAGAAAGGACAATGAAAAAACGAGTGAAACTTGTCTTCCGACTAAAAATTACAAAAGGCATATTCCTGAGGAGCGAAAGCATGACTTTGTCGGAGTCTATACTTAGTAGGTAAGCCGTCAACACACAACTTTCAAAGAAATATTTTAATTTATTAGGCAAATTAATGTTCCAAATCCAACTAAAGGCACACTTTTTCTTAAAGTGCTATTGGAGCCTTGGGCTAACCAAACAGCTGACTTAGCAGTAAAAATACCCGAACTAGAAAAGCCCAAATAATACTTATCTGGGATTTCATTATAGGGTATCGGAATACCCTGAATACACTTAATAATATCAAATAGATACAACTCGAGATAGCAAATTAATATCCCAATTACCATCAAAAGTCAAAAACATACTTACCGGAATGTTTTCATCAAAAAGTTGATCCTTTGATGAATGCTGAAAATATTTTTCAAAGAAAGGACACTGGCAAACCCAATTATCTTTCCAAAAGTTAATACTCAAACCATTCCCAACTTGCCAACGAATACCCTTCAAGAAGATATCCCTATTTTCTAGCATATGCGACCACTGCCTTGAAGTCTTCTTACCTTTGGTATAAGTAAAAATATTCTTGTCCTTAAGGTGCTTATTCGCAATCTGTTTTACCCACCTATGTTCTGGTTCTGATAGAATTCTCCAAATTAGTTTCATTTGCATAACTTCATTAACCAATTCAGATTTACGAAAACCAAGACCTCCTAAATTATTTGGCCGACAAATCTTATCCCAACCAATAAGATTGGGGGACTTACTATCCGATTTTTGTCCCAGAAAAAACTACGATTGATTTGGTCTAGTTTAGAAAGATTAGCTGATGGAAGAGTAAAACTTTGCATAGTGAAAATAGGGGCGGCTGATAAATTTGCTCAAATAAGAGTTGTTCTTCCCGCATAGGGAATTTGCTTTACATTTTGCAAGGTGGTGGGACGTTCTATCTAAGACATCTATAAAAGTAGAAGAATTCACATGGTCGGAAATTAACGGGCAATAAATAGAGTTACTTATTAGGAGAATTCCCCTAAACGCATTAATTGATCTCCTACTCATTTTCATAGTGCATTGAAAAGCTGATTTGTTAAAACTAATCTTAAATACTCATCTAAAATTGTTTTAATAGCAAGGCAACTTTGATTTGTCGCTTTTGCAAATATCATAGTATCATCCTCAAAAGTCAAGAAGGGAATCTTATCGGCATCACGACAAATCTTGATACCAATGCTCTTTGACGAAAAATCGCTTTCTCTTTGAAGGCATCTAGCCAACACTTCCACACACAAAATAAAAAGATATGGGGATAAAGTTTCTCCTTGATGAAAACCACGAGAAGCAGAAATAGTCGCTCCAGGTGAACTATTGAAAAGAAGTGAAAATGATGCAGTGGAGATACACTAACTTAATGAGTTTTCTAATATTACATTTTACCTCCTTTTTCATTATTTTATCACTCAAAATATCCACACTCATCAGGTGGTATATTGCACCTAAGAAATAACTTCCCTCTAGGATTATTAGACTTTAATTTTTGGGTGGCAAACACCCCTTAACATATATCCCAACTCGAATCGAATTACCTAACACTTTCTTACTCACACAAAATGAGTGTCTTGTTAGACATCCTGAAAAGAAAAAATTAACATATAAAATTAAGGGCAATTTCTAATTTAATTACTCACATAACCCAATCACTTATAAAATTAGGGTTCATTACCCAAGTAATTAAAAAATATGGGTATATTACACACCTAATTAAAAAGTAGTATTTTTATTTACTGCTTCTTAACCACAATCGCACGCCACGCGCGCACACATACAAATTGGCGGACTATGTGAAATGGATAAAATGAAAGTAGTGATTCCGACTAGACGTACAACTGGACCATGTGAGTTTAGCCATGTGGAATGAAAAAATTGAAACCAGTAATTCTGTCCATACACATAATAGAAGAAGATTGAAATATACGATTATGCCCAGACACATAGGACAGGTCATGTGAGTTCACACGCGACTACGTGACATGGATAAAATGAAATCAATGATTCTTCCCAGACACATTGCCATAACATATGAATTCACATGGCCATATGGAATGAAAAGTTGAAAGCAACGATTTGTCCAAACACATGATCGGGCCATGTGGACCGAAAAACTGCAATTCGACATAGATTGCTACTTGTTTTACTCTTGTACTGAATATAATTTTCGGTTAGATTATCATTAGAGATCTATGGTTAATTAATCACCTTTTGTCCGTCTTAACTACCTATCCTTATAATTTTTTTTTGTAAAAAAAACTACCTTATCCGTTCTAGTGCATCCTTTTTATATATAAAAATATCAAACACTATGTTTGTGTTTGTTTGTGTGTCTCGGGCACATGTGTGTGTGTCCACTATCTCATTGTTAGGTTTTTTCATATGAAGAGTATAAGGGTTACGGTATTTATGCAAAGCACCCTAATGTAGTGCTTCATTGGACCTGTTTGGCAAATAGCTGATGACATTAGCAGTTGGCTATTGGCTGATGGCCAGTCGATGTTGGCTGGTTGCATCAAACTGCTTTGACCGGCTGGTAACAATAAAAGGTGTTTGGTAAAATTAGCTGGTTATTATTAGCTGGTACCTTGTATATATCTTGAAATAAAACTCACCAGCCAGAAGCTAACCCTAAAAGCTACTCATAGTAACTTTTCAAAAGTTAGCTTGTGGGGTGCCAAAAGCTAACCCAACCAGCCATTTACCAAACACCTTCCTTGGCTGGTGGACTGGTCAAACAAGCCAAAATTGCCAAAAGTCAACTTAAAAGTCATTTACCAAACACCCCTTTGTACACTCTTGTGGGGTGCAAATCACCCGAATTTCGATTCTTCTCCAAACAAAATTGTAAGAGAATGTTAAAACACCTTACATATCCTGATTAGGGAATTCATCAGTATATCATATGCATTTGCACCTCCAAAGAAATGGATGTTATAAATCTATGATTATTGAAGCCTTTTACAATACAAAATCTAAAGTTTTCCCAGTTGTAATAACAGATAGTCCTCTTTTTTAATCTTTTTGAGTCCGACATTGAGAATTGAATTTCCCCGAAACAGAATAAAACAGAACTGAAGGATATCTCCATCGATGCTGGTTAAGAGCTGAGCTCAAGATATCTTTTCGCCATGGGATGCTTAGCACTGGAAAGTTGATTTGGCTTCAAAACTTCAACTACGACTCCACTTACCAAAAGGCACGCAAGGTCAGCTATTCTTTGCACTTGCCTTATGCTATGTGAGACCATAATCGCTGTCATCCCCTGTGTTTTCTTCAGTTTCACAAGGACGTCCTCTATGTTCTGGGTCGATATTGGGTCCAAAGCGCTTGTTGGCTCATCTAACAACAGCACCTTCACCAAGGGGAAATTTCGCACAAACTTAGAATCATGGAACTGACTAATATGCATATATCAATACACTATCAAAGAGTAAGTCTTGCATACAACCATTGTATAACATACACTAGGTGACTTTTCTTAAGAAATAAAATTGACGGATTTTAACAAAAATGGCAACTTTACTTCAGGAAACAAGGATGATATTCCTTCAATATGAAACAGACTTTTTTTGACAATAGGGGGCAACTTTACCTGATTGATACAATACACTAAGTTAACGCAAGTATTTGAGATAATCCAACATTTTGAGAGCCAACAGGAAAACATAATAGTGATTGGTGAATGGTGATTATACTAGAATTAAGAATCAGATGATTACCTCGGGTTCGTTTGCAAGTGTCCTTGCAAGAGCAACTCTTTGTTGTTGTCCGACGGATAGTTCACTTCCGTTCTTGTTTATGAAAGAGGCATCAAGGTCAGCAAGGTCTAGCAACTTCAGCACTTCTTCGTCACTTAGTTTCTTCCCTCTTAGTTTTGGTCCATAGCGTACGTTATCTGCCACTGTGCCTGCAATAGCAGCAACAGCGAATTACTAACGCAAGCAAAACATTCAATCTACACAACACTGACTGCAAAGAGAAGAACAACAGTAGATCAGAATTTACAAAGATGAACAAATGCTAAGTTCTATAATTGGTTATCTAATGGAAGTAGATGACTAAAAGAAAAAATGGCAAACATATTCAGCAAATCAGTTCGAATGTGTTCATATGCCAATGAAGACTTATCTATGCAAGCAATAATTTAAAATTCTAAAATAAATTTTATCAATTTGTACATCCAAAAAACATGATAATTTCATCAATTTGATACTTCCAAGTTCCAACCAATAACCTGTTAGGATTTGGGGGCAAACTAAGAAACCAAATCAACCACAAATCAAAGTAAGAACAAAGACCACCAAGTTGTTTAACATGGAGGTTGAATCCTCCACCCCTTTATATTGTATTACTCAAACCAATGAATACAATTCTCCCTACCAATGTGTTGTTTCCCTCTACACTTCCAACCCTTGGCCTAAGCTATTACCCACAATGGATTTTCTCACACAACTACTAGCACTCCTAATGACCGTTAAATAGATTATAAGGAGGGGGTTACAAGAGAATTAAAGGGGAAGTTACTACCTAACATTATTCTAGTATTAACCATAGCAATAAACTAGAATAATAGTGGAGTTACAAGAGCATTAACATAATAATCAAGACAAAGAGAATCACGAGGTAGCTTCAATCAGATGGCATGGTGTGCTAAATAATGGCATGGCCATGCCAACTTTCCAGCAAGCCAACAACTTCCCTCCAACGCCACGGACTCCTTCCTACATGTTGAGTTTGACTCTAACATAACCGTGCAGAAACATCTTCAGGATCAGGATTACCGTTACAATTACAAACTCATATGACAGCACTGGTATCATGTGATGCCTCAATTCTCAAGCCACCATCCATACTATACCCCTCTAAAGCATGGGCACCGTGTCATGTGTTGGACGCTCGGGCACCACACGCACCGACACTCGGACAAGACACCTATTAAACTATTTATCTTCTATGAATGACCCTTCCCCATGTCTATGTCATATCCGTGTCGGTGTTCGTATTCGTGTCCATGCAACTTAGTTGTAACCACTACCCACTATAAAGCATAAACTCGGAGTATTTCATAACACAATCACTATATCACAATAGTCATGAGTTCAATTTTAACTACTCAATCCACATTCATTTCAATTGAAATGAACACGCTCTTTGTTTCACCAATTTCATTATGTATAATAAAAAAAACACAAACTTGTAAAATTGGGCGTCAAAACTTTGTATCATGCTCAATAATTGTGACAAATTAGATTGTACTGTACTCAGTTTGATTGATGATTTACCTTCAAACAGAGCAGGGAGCTGAAAGAGCATACCAACCCGACGTCGTACAGAGAGCACATCAATCTGACAAATATCTTCACCATCCAACAACACAGTCCCAGCAGGTGGCTCCCACAAGCGATTAAGAGCTCTAAGGAGCGTTGATTTGCCGCTACCACTGGGCCCAATGATCCCAACAATCACTCCCTTTGGTATTTGCAGGTTCACCCCTTCTAATATGCACACTCCCTTATCTGATAATCTTGACAGATTCTGTATCTGGAATTTGTTCTTCTGCTCATGATCTGGGTCATCTTGGATGTTTACCAGTAGGTGCTCTCTCACCTCATCTGCAAAAAAATGATCAAAAAAAAAAAAAATAAAAAATGGGGTCAACTTGTGATCAACAAGTTTTTGGTTTGAACGACAGACGGGTTCACCCCGACCCTTTGGGCTAAGACTGATCTTATTTGCACCGGGTTGGTCGAGGAAGGTTAAAGTAAAAACAACTAGTTTTTCTCCATTCAAAAGATTCGAACTTTCAACAAGTTTAAACATATTATTAGTAGGAGAGAGAAAGAAGGGATGAATATGGTTGTTTTTACCTTGATGGGATTCAGCAGTGGGAGACATGGTTTGTGTAATTTTTTAAATTTGTTATTTGGGTTGTTTGTTGGGGGGGGG
>BSSO01003604.1:0-16160 GCA_030267885.1 Mesembryanthemum crystallinum | reverse complement strand
GCCCTGAATAGATGTACATATAACAACCACTGGAATCATATTCAGTGAGGTGTGGGGTTTTTCATTTTGTTATTTTTTAATGTCTCTTTTAAAAATTTAATGCTACAGCAAAATATGCAAATTACTAAAATACAATTGATGAACAAAATACAGGCCCACGCATACGGCTAAGGGTGGGGCTATGCATGTGCGTGTTTGTTCATTAACATCTCTCTCCCGCACCAAACCACAGCTAGAAACCATGGAATCAAGTTTGAGCCATACTGGACTTTGGAGCTCAAATATTTGCTCAGTGGGGTATTGGATTTTTGTCTTCTTATTTTAATAATTTGTTTCTCTTAATTTAATTTAATTTAACTGAAATTATGAGTTGCATTCAACTATTGAAATAAGTACACCCCAATAAATTTGTGGCATGTCAGTATACTTCAGTGTATTTTTGTTAAACCTATTTATATATACACACACACTTAGGACCTTATCAAAACTCATCCGCTTAATATGGGCCCAATCTAATTTTAAAACAAAATGAAATAGGAAAAGACGCTACGGGAGATTACCAAGCGCCGCTTACAACACACCACCAACAAACCACCACCAGAAACCGAATCAAACCGGTTAGCTCATCGGGTGACCGATGACCAATCGATGTGTGGCCGGAGATGACCACCGCACATAATTTTCTTTATCCCAACCCATATCTCTACTTACCTAAACTCACACTCCCTCATAGCCTCCCCGTCCCAACCATCATAACTGAAGGCACCTTGCATGGTCCAACTCCAATCTGTCATGAACAACAGGTTATAACTCGACTACCGACAAGCCACCACCAGAAACCACCTAGCTCATTGCCTGACTTAAGTTCAATCATGGTGTGGCCGGAGATCACCCCTAGATCGAATCATGGTTAATGGCACTCCTCTAGACTTGTCTCTTCTTCTCCCGGTCTTAGGCAAGGGGACTCCCTTTTCCCTCTTCTCTTTACCTTTGTTGTGGATCTTAGCCAGATGCTAGAGGTGAGTGCGGAGAGAGGGCTTGTGGAGTGTTTCCGTGTGGGGAGGGAGGGGAGGGAGGGGGTTGCTCCATCTACGAAGTTTGCTAATGATACGATCCTCTTACTCCTCTTGCTTTCTACTGACTTTGGGATCTTTAAAAGGGTGATTACCATTCTACAAATTTTGGAGGTTTTCTTGATAAATCGGTCTAAGTGTGCTTGGCTGGTGTTAATATTGATAGCATTACTCTGGATTCTCTTGCTTATATTGGTGGGTGCCAAGTTCAGCCGTGGTCCCTTACTTACCATGGAGTCCATCTTCTAAGGTATCCCCGTTATAAGGTGCTTTGGGATCCTGTTGTGACTAGGGTAGCAAAGAGGTTGGATGGGTAGGAAAGGGGAGTATTTCTCTATAGGGGGGAAATAACTATTATCCTTTCTTGTAGGTGTAGCTAATCTAATAAAGAGGTTGATGCGAGACTTTTTACGGTCAGGTTCTCATGGGGGTAAGAGGGACCATCTTGCTAGCCGGGATTTAGTACGTCGGCCCAAGGAGAGTGGACTAGGTTTTGGACGTGTTGTCCAAGAACATCTCGTTAATGGGTACATGGTTATGGCGTTTTCTCTTGGTACCAAGAGTGTCTACGGCATCGAGTCATCAGAAGTAAGTATGGCCTTCAACCGAATGGGTGGGACGCTCACTCCGGCTCAACTATCTATCTTGTCTCGCATGCTTGCCCTTAGAAGTTCATCTCATAGATAGCTTCTTTTTTCTTTCCACTAGTCAAATGTAAAGTGGGCAATGACCAACAAGTTCGGTTCTAGGAGTATGTGTAAAAAAGGTAGTCTACTAGATGTCTACTCTCTATGATACCACAGTTGCTACTATCTACTCTAGTGGCGGCAATACTTGGGATCTTCATCTCCGAAGAGCTCCCTATGGTTGGGAGGTAGAGGAGCTCTTTTACCCCAGTTGGTGTTCTTGTTCTTGATACCATTCACTTGGATGACGGACTTCCAGACTTGGGTTGGAGATCCGTTTGGGTCTTCACTTGTAAGTTTTTTCTTCTTCATTACATTAGCCCCCCTAGTCCCTCCCCCCCACCCCTTCCCCCTTGGTAATTAAATTTGAAAATGCAAAGTTCCCCTTAAGGTGTATACTTTTGTGTGGACCCTAGCTTTGGGAAGGGTGAACACTCATGATATGGTGCAACGAAGGAGACCTGGGATGGCTCTCTCCCAGAATATGTGCATCTTGCATCGCCGAGGTAGTGAGACTTGTTTGCACCTCTTCTTGCACTGTGATGTTGCTTGGTCTCTTTAGGGAGACTATTGGTATTCGAGGAAAGTGCCTTTCCTATCCTCCTATCACTAAACACATGCAAACCCACTATTTAGGGTTCGGAGGGGCTAAGGAGAACAGGCTGCTGGGGAAGTGGGCCAGTTTAGCCTCGTTTTGGTGGCTATGGCTTAAGCATAATGCTCAGATCTTCTGTGCCCATCTCCCTGACATTGTTTGTGATCAAGTTATGTACTTGCCTTCTTTACGGGTAAAGGTTGCTGGTGCTTTCAAGGGTTTACTGTTGGTGATCTTCAGCGCCATTAGGGCGATGTGTAACTAGTGCTAGGTTAGAGGACGTCTTGTACTCATTACTTCTATCCTACTAATAAATAAAAAATAAAAAAAAAAATATCTAAAAAAACAAAGCAAAAACAAACAAAAAGATAGCTAATCTCCCATAAGCCACTTGAACACTCAGTTGTCCTTGAAGAGCTGAACATTAATCAAGACGGAAGGGGGTTTAGGCATCTTCGTTTGGCGTCCAAGAACAATTTCGCTGGTGGGTAAGTGGTTGCGGCGCTTCCCTTTAGAGCCCGATTCCCTCTGGCACCGAGTGATCAAGAGCAAGTATGGCCTTCAACCGAACGGGTGGGATGCTCAAGCCGGCTCCTCGATCTCCATGCTTGCCCTTGGAAGTTCATTTCTCAGGTATCCACTTTTTTTTCCCCTCTGGGTCTTGGTAATCAGGTTAGGTTTTGGGAGGATAGTTGGATTGGGAATTCCTCTCTTTCTTCCAGCATGCTTGCCCTTGGAAGTTCATTTCTCAAGTATCCAATTTTTTTAGGTACAAAGTGGGTCTTGGTAATCAAGTTAGATTTTAGAAGGATATTTGAATTGGGGATTCCTCTCTTTCTTCCAGGTTCCCTCAGGTGCATCGTCTTTCTACTCTCCATGACGCATCAGTTGCTCTTTCTCTCCGGTGCTTGGGACCTTCACCTTAGGAGAGCCCCCTATGATCGGGAGATGGATGAGCTCATTTTTTTACTCTCTATCCTTCACTCCACCCACCTATCTGACACTTTTGATTCTGGGGTTTGGCTTGGAGATCCTTCTTGGGTCTCTTCGTGCAAATACTTCCTTACCAATCTCAGTTGTTCCTCTCACCACCCTCCCTTCCCCCTTGTTAATTTCATTTGGAAGTCTAAGGTCTCCTTTGCATGCGTTTGTATGGACCCTAGTACTAGGCAAGGTGAATACTCATGGTGTTGCAGCATAGGAGACCTGGGTGGAATCTACTCCCCTACATGTGAGTTCTCTGGCATCGTGCGAGTGAGACGGATGTGCATTTGTTTCTACAGTGTGATTTCGCTAGATCTTTTCAGGTGAGGCTCTTTGGCATTACAGAAGAGTGTTTCATCTGTCCCCCAAATTGTCCCCCAACTTTTACTTGGCACTTGGCGGCACGATATGTTGGGTTTGAATGGAGTAAGAATAACAGACTGTTGTGGTTAGACCTGTCAAATTTCGACCCGACCCGGAAACCCGACCCGAGTTTTAGGGTTCTGACACAGATTTCATGACTCGGAAACCCGATTTGACCCGAACCCGATTGACCCGGATATTTTAGGGTCAAACCCGAGCCGTTCATGGGTCGACCCGTTTGACCCGAAAATTTAAATTATTGCTCATATTATGACAAAAATATGGAACAAACTGTTCTAAAATCCATAGTTTATAATTGTGTTAGATTTTTTATTAGTGTTTGACAAAGGTTATAGTATCAGTATCATCAACATAGTGGTTGCAAGTAACTTATATTCGTTTTTGACATCGACATAGCGCTAATTAATTATCTTAACATATCGTTAATACTTTTATATACATATTAGCATAATGAGAAACATTATATTCAATCCAAAATAGTTAGAATAAAGTAAAACCATCCACAATATTTAATTTTCGCAAGATTATTGATCAAAAATTGACGGAGGAAAAAATATCTTAAATGGCGTTCATGACCCAGTGGGTCAACCCGAACCCAACGTCTCTGGGTCATGGTTGAGCATATCTTGACCCGAACCCGAAAACGGCCCGACCCGAAAATAACCTGAACCCGAAATGACCGAACCCGAACCCGACCCGTTTGACAGGTCTAGTGGTGGTGTGCCTTCTATGCGATCTTTTGGTGTATTTGTTGGAATAGAACTCTCCTGTATTTTCAAGGACTTCAAAACCACCTGTTTTTGTGTGAGACCGTATAGTGTATATGGCCTCCCTTGGGCCAAAGTTGCGGGGGTTTTTAGAGGGGTACTCCACAGTCATTAGGGTGATTTGTAATTAGATATTCTTTTGCACCTAGTTCTCCTGAGGACTCCTTGTCCTCCTTTCTTGTAATTACCTTCATTTTGGTTTTAATGCAAAATTTTCTTTAAAAAATAAAAATGAAAGAAAGAGCTGAACATTAATAAATAAATAAATACAATAAAGCTACCCAATCTCACCTAGCATATTCATAAAGCAGTGGGCGTGAAACCACAAAGAAGCCTAACAAGTTATATGAGAAAGTAAATAGAAACAAAAACCATCCAAAGTAGGGAAGCCCTTTGTCAACAAAGATGCTCCTACAACCATTTAAACCCTTCAACTCCAACTAGCCATAGCCCCATCCTCCACTACCCCTCCTCTATGGAATAATGAAAATCACATGAAAGCCACCTCTCACAAGTCACAATCCATAAAGGGGACACAAGCCCCAAAGTGCTCTAGTATCCTCCCACCAAAAGTTGAAGAAAAAAGAGTGATAAAATGGAGGTTCAAAGCTTAAAGGTTCCACAAAGAGAAGGAAAAACTTTCCCTTATCTAGAGTAAGATAGACTTCTAGCACATTCATATATTGATAAGAAAGGTAACTGTACTCAAGACCATCGTACAGTCCACTAGGAAGAATCACTAATATTTATAAAGGATCCAATCAGCTTTCAATTATTAGAAACAAGCTTCAGCCTGTGACCTTTTGTGGTCCTCCAACCTTTTTGCTTAGTGATCCATCACCCAATTCAATCTGGAGTCTTCACTAATAAACTAACAAAATTTAAGTGAAAGGACAACTATGTTTGCATTTTATAATTATCATCAATGCACTAAAGCAACTAAACAACGAACAGGAGGACTAAAAAAACAATAATTAACAAACTGCAAAATTAGGGCAGGGAGACAGGCTACTTACTTTGCCATGGTTACCAGCACTAGTTGCAACCAATGGGAGTTCAGCAATTTCTGGACCAAACACACGAAAGATTCCAGCAGAGACAACCACAGAACTGCAAGTAAAAAGACAATGTCATCAAGACCTCGCAATCTTAGAATAGACATGTTTTATTACACATGAAAAAACCTTACTTGATGGTTAGTACAGCACAATACATCCCTCCATATTCTTGTCCACCCACATTCCTCCTGTCAGGTAGAAGACAGGTTATATAATTACACTTGCACAACACTAAAAATTGGAATGCATTTGGCAAGGGAAAGTGCCTACCCATAAACCATTGCGGGAATGAGGTCACGCCCAGACACCGCGTCCATTATTGGGGCAAACGATTCCTAAGGCGCAAAAACAAACATTAATTTAGCTACTTCACGCCAAGATCATACAGATGATCAATCAGAAGTCAACTCATAACTTATTTAGAATCATACAAGATTCAAAAATGAAAGCAAAAGTGAACAGTACAAATCCAGAACATATATTCTCAAACAAGGTTTGTAAAATAGGAGCAAAAGATATGACGCACGTGGGGCACAAAGGTGAAACAGTTCTCCAATCATATACTAGTGTTGCTTCAATCAAATACCAAATTCTTTAAATCTCAAAAGACAATCAGAGAAAAAGAGAAGAAATATATGTTTAAACTTCTATTGGGGCTCTCATGACAGAGAGAGGTATGTGCTGGGTGAGGTGGAAGAGTATGTGTAAACCTAAACATGAAGGCAATCAAAGAAAAAGAGAAGGAAAATATGTTTAAACTTCTATTGGGGCTCTCATGAGAGAAAGAGAGGTATGTGCTGGGTGAGCTGGAAGAGTATGTGTGAACCAAAAAATGAAGGGGGGGAGTGGGATAAACGAAGCTTTGAGTTGGAACAAAGCAATGATGAGCAAGTGGTTATGGAAGCTCTGTAAGGGAAAGAATAATCTCTGGTCTCAGTGGACTGCCAATTACCACCTGCAGGGTACTGATATCTGGCAGTGTAGAGTGAAGGATAGGGATTCTTGGTTTTGGACTGTCAAATACCACCTACAGGGTACTGATATCTGGCAGGATTAGAGATAAATGGGTAAATAAGGCAGGGGACACTACTTCTGCTAAAAATTTGTTGTGCAGTAGCTCTCTGGGGGACAAATTCACCATCAGGAAAGCTTATGATATTTTGGGAGGGGCTGGAGGTATACGGATGCATGCTAAACTGGTCTGAGAGGGTGCTTCACTGCCAAGACATGCCATCACCACGTGGATGGCTCTTCATGGTAGGCTACTCACTCTTGACCAGATGTAGAAGGAGGGGCTTTGGCCTACCTAATAGATGCTATTGTGTAGAAAAGAAAAAGAAACCTGTGCACACTTATTCTTTAAGTGTGATGTTGCTGCAGAAGTGTGGAACACTGTCATCAGGTGGATTGGCATTAATAGAAGAGGGTATGGGCTTGATCATGAGCTGCTTGGTTTAAAAAGAATGTAAGAGGGAAAAATCTGATCAAAAAATGGAATAGAACTGCACTAATAGCCACGGTTGCAGAAATATGGTATGAAAGAAATGCAGCTATTTTCAAGGATAGAAGGAGGTCTACTAAAGCTATAGTTGCTAGTGTTCAATATGCTGTAGCTGTTAGAATGTTGTATGGGGATAAATCTTTTGAGTTCTAGCTTTAATTTGTCATCTTATTGTCTTTTTTGTAGGCATAGGCCATCCCCTATGCTTGTAAAAACTGATTGATAGTGATTTTTGCCCCAAGTGGAAGNAAGAAAAAAAAAAGGAATATAAACAGAAGGCACCACCTTCATTATGCTTTTTTTTTGCAGATAAAAAATTAATTAATTAAAAAGAATAAAGAGAGTACAATATAGGAGGACAAGGAGTCCCCAAAGAAAAAATTCTAATTAAAAATCAACGCAATGACGTACATCAGTAAAGGTGACCCCCTTAAAATACCCAGCCACCTTGGCCCATAAAGAAGCCAAATACACAACAAGGCCAAAACAAGTGGCTTGGAAACCAAATAAAAGATCACGAGGATGTCATAAGAGCACATTGCCACAACAACTTATTCTCCTTTCCCCTCGACAACCCAACATACCAACCTTGCAAAACCTGAACCACCATAGTGGGGTTAACAAAGCATTCCCCCTTAAACCAAAAAGTCTCTTCATATTATCCAAGCAAAGTCACAGGCAAAAAAAGAAGCACAGAAGTCTCACTACAACAGAGCAGCTCTGATGCACATAAACTTACACAAAGGTCACATTTCCTGTTTCCGAAACTTGGAAACTCAAAAACTTAAGAAAACATGGGGAAGAATTCTTATTCATCTGTAAAACAGCTAATCTACTGATTGGCCAGTGAAATTCCAGTATTACATATACTTTCTACTAATCTCTTTATACATTGCCTATGTTCACTATAAAAGCACGTGTATATACTGTTATTGATGATAGTTAAGATGACTTTAGGTTTCTACAGAAAATATATTAGTTTTGAGAATAACATTTCGCGTTTCCCGTTTCCAAATTTCGGCCTCTTCGTTTCCCGCTTCCATGCAACAAAGCAGAGCACACGCACAACCAGAGAAAAGCCCAACGAACACCATGTCATGGATATTCAACTTACCTAGTACCAAGGTCCAAACAAAGACACGCACCTTCAGGGGTGCCTTGCCTTAGACTTCTACATAAAGTTGGCAAGGGGGAATGGAGGACGATGAGGGTGGGGCAAGACAACAAAGGAATGGAGAGTAATTCAAGGGTGGGCAAGATAACAAAGGAAGGATTGCTGGAGAAGACACTAAAAGGAATGCCAACCCATACCCAAGGCATCATCATAAGGACCAAGAAGAATAGCATCTAGGATGCCAAGTAAAGAAGTCAATTCCTCCATTTCCAAATTGAGGGGCTCTCTGCAAGTGAAGATCGCAAGTGCCACCATCTCCAGAAAATAAGGCAGCAACATGCATATTGAGGGGTAGACAACAGATAGACCCGAGGATACATGGAGGAAAAACGATGTCGGATGAAAAAGTCGATTTCAAATTGTGATGCACAGACTCAGATGTCGGACATGGGTATGGATCTAAGAGTCCGACATGAAAAAATCTTAACACGAGGACACAAATCAATAAAAATGACACTGGGATATGCCCAAAATAAAAAAAATAAAAAAAACAAGTTGTTATGTAGGGGAGTGTAGAGTAATTGCAGAATTTTACTAGAGCTAATATTTATTGGAAAACTAGACATCACTCATCATCTCCCATCGCTCTCTTTCCCTGTCTTCTCTATCTTCCTCTCTCTATGCAGAAGTAAAGTACCTATTCCAACTTGTCTAGCGTAACAAAAAATGGTGACTTATAAATAACCTTAGCAGCCAAACGTTCAGCTTGTCCTTTCCTTACTCCCCATTTCTTTTTATTTTAATAAGGTTCCTTTAGGTTCAGTAATCCTATAATTTGCTAGATCTAATTTGGATGTTTATTATTCCTCGTCACTTATTTTTTATTGAATCAAGTAGCTTGCTTTGTGTTGGTTTGTAGTTAGGGTTGTGTTGTTTGTTATGGTTGTGGTGGCGCCGTAATGGTGGTGGTGGAAGCTTTTAGGGCTTGTTCATTTCATCGTTATCATTCTACATTCAAATCAATTTAATTGAGATTTTGTGTAGCTCAACTCAGTTTAGTTTTGCGATTTTCATCTTCTATTTAAAATTTTTTTGCCACTGACTTCTTCTATCATATAATGCCATTCATTCAGTTTACTTCGTCATATTCATTAAGTTATATACCATTCAGTTTAAATGAACAAAGCCTAACTTGCAGCTTTAATTTGAATTGTTCTAATAACAATTTTTAATTTTGTCAAATCAAATAAATTTTTGCAATGGAGAAATTCAAGGTAAATTTTCAATTGAAAGGTAACGACCTTCGAATTTTGTTTGAAGGCGATGAACGCGCTTTGTAAAAATTCTACTTTTACATTGTTGTGCATACCCATTATCAGAATGCTAGATCTGCCACTGAGACCATAGACCCTATATTAGTAGGAAACTTTTGTCGATTCAAAAAAAGAGTAGTCATATTAGTTCTATAGGGAAAGATGATTACATAACACTAACTAAGTTAAGTTTTAAGATTCGATGAGCATAATTAATTAATTATAAAGTTACTCAACTATTTCCCAGGTTGAGCAGTAACTACACATAATGTGCTACAGCAAAACATAATACATATTCCCCCTTCATCCTACGCCCTATGTTACCGGCAAAATGCCAACTATAGATGTGGCAACACGACACGACACGGGTACAGATATGAAATCCGTGTCTGACTCACCATCTTGCAGTCGGACGCGACTGTCCATCATAAGAGACAGAAGCCATGGCTTCTGCTGTGTGGTGATGCTTTCATATCTACTTTTCGGCACAAAATGGGGTGGTTGACACGAACAACAAAAACAGATATGGGTGGCGATGATGAGCTGCCAAGAAGATGAATGATAAGCTAAGAGAAGTGAAGAGCGTAAATGGAGTTTATGGAGGGAGGATAGAGAAATCAGTTGAAGAGGGAGTGAGAGAGTTTGAGAGAGGAAGGAGAGAGAGTGAGAAAAGTCCCGATAGTTCTAGGCTTGGTCTGGGGAATTGATTCTTTTATTTTTTTCTTTTTCTTACTTTCTTTTCGTTTGACAGCTGTAAGTCAGCTATACTCTTTTGACAGCTATCTTTTAAGTCATTTCCTTTTCTTTACCTTATTAAAAGCAATTTGAAGATTAATCTTTCCCATATTGTTTTTTTATCTTTACCTTATTTTATTCTACCTAATTTTTATATAAGCCGTAGTCCCCAAACCAGTGTCCAAAATTAGGAGAAATCAGAACAGAGTCCCCAAGTTTAACTTTTGAATATTTGCAAGTTGGATACTCGGATTATTGCCCATACCCGAGTCCAGGTAACATAGCATACACCTAACATCATAAGGCCAAGACAGGACATATATATGACTAAATTAGAAACAACTAGATAAAGCATCTAAAGCACATACATGGAAGATGGCGACAGCCTGAGAGAGCAAAGGTCTTGCTTCAATTTTCCCACTAAGAAGTCTCCAGCTTACATCACTATCAGTAGCACATTCAGAACCTTGTTGCATATGCTTCTCCCGAATGATATTTAAGAGAGATTCAGGAAGCTTTTCAGCTCCCCTAACAAGAAGATTCTCTAAAGCAGATTCAATTCTTTCACAATCCGGGCTACAAAACCATTTCCCCTCTGGCAATTCCTGAAATATAGCAGCATCACCATATCAAGCTGAAATAGAACTAACAGATGCACTACACAGAAAAAGAATTGTATCCTTGCATACCGTAAGGTCTGCCATATTATGATCCTTTAAACAGCCAACATGATACTCCTTCTCACACTGGCAATGAAGAACAATCAAAAATTGTCCAAGACAATCAACTAGAAAGCAGCAAACTGATAGGATAATTTCTATAAAAAATCAAAAAAAAAGAAAATAATATATGAATAGTTGTATTAATGAGAGAACATTTACAGTCTTGGAGGACAAGAAGTTCTCACCAGAGGAAAGCATTAGACAATAGAACAATGTCCAGATATGATACAAATTTGAAACTGTAGGACAAAATCACGTCAAAGTGAAAGAAATACCTGGTCACAGAGAATAATTGTGCGCGGTCCGAATCCTGATTTGCAAAAGTCAAAACCTCTGCAGGTATAATCGTTCAAACACACTTATCTTCAACTTAATCACAGCAAATAAAAATGGATTTCAGGAGAAAACTAGAAACACATCAAAGCGACAAAGTAACCAAATAAAGCACCCAAATAAGAATGCTGTTGTCTAGCCATGATCATGCTGACCAAAGTTCCGAATCCTCAAAAACATTTTGATGGTAGGAAGAGGAAGGTTGGTTTGGGTTAGAATAATTTATTTTGCTTCCTAGTGGGTTTTGTTTGTAGGATTTTTCTAGTGTCAAAGGATCTCATACTCTTCTTGTAACCTTTCCTTCTCGTTAATACAATTACTTTTCTTATCTATAAAAATGACAAGGCAACAAAGCATGATCCAGGTATTGTCCTTCTAACATTGTCATGCATTTGCAAATTCGGTGATAAGACTTGAGAGAACAAGGGTACTATGGTGGTGTGCTTTATTAGCTACTTGATGGTGTCTTTGGTTGGAATTAAACCCAAGGGTCTTCCAGGTCCAGCCTCTTGATCTAGTCTGGGATCGGGTGGTGTACTTGGCTTCTCTATGGGACAATGCTGTGGGGGCTATTGAGGGGTAGCCCCTCACTGATGCACAGCGTCATTGGGGCGTTTCATAGCTAGAGGTGTCTTTGTATATTGATGCTCCTTTGAGAAGGCCTCGTCCTCTTCGTTTGTATTCTTTACATATTCTTTTTTAATTAAAAAAAAAAAAATAATCATTCTTATCTTAAAAAAATTGGTCTAGATATGTGTTTTTTCTTGATCTCACAGCCAGAAAAGGAATGGAGATTCTCCAATCAAATAACCACCTCATCCAAACATGCCTCACCTCCACCAAGTTCGCTTCCCTCCCCAAAGTACATTGCCCAAATATAATATGCCCCTTCAACTTGTAGTAAGAATAACAGGTACTCGGTCACTAATAGACAAGTACATTGAAATGACAGCACGCATCATTACAACCACGCATCTTTACAACCACGCTACCCAATAAGTTTCACAGCACAAGGAAGGATGCCAAAGATCAACCATAACTCCAGTCATAAAGTTTCAATACCTGCACAAGATGCAGGAGCTCACTTCAGACGATACATTGCTGACAATTCGAATGGACCTTGTGGTTATCTGCTCTATAGGATCAACTCCAGAAACTCTTCCAGCAGCAACAGCATTAGCATTATGGGCCACAAATTTCTCTCTCTCAAACATGTTGAGACAATATTTACAGTACCATTTGCCACGAGGTATGCTTGGCAAAGAAGCACATTCTGCATATAAAAACAAATAATCAATTCAACTTCAACTGATGGCTCATACAAGGACATGAAGTTAAATCACAGATTAATTTAGCCACCTGCTGAACATGGAAAAAGCAGGTATTGAAAAGGAAAATTAAAAGAAACAAATGCCGTATAATTAACATATACAGCCACAACCCATTGGCAAAAATAATAAATAACAACTAACATTCTTTGGGTTTAAGGTTTTGTTGGGTTCTATCATGTTGGTTGGCATTTGACTTTGTGAAAAAATACTTAGATAGTCCGATGTTTGGGCAATTTTCCGACAATAATCTCAGCCCTAGATATTCATTTTTTTTTATTTTTTTTTAGATAAGCCAGCCAAGAAATTCATATAAGCAATCCAGGTTTTGAGTGAAATAAATAACAAAACAACCAACCTAACATTAGAATATCCATCAAAACAACGCTCTAATAAACTGCATTTTAATAGAACTTCACATATTAAAAATAAAATAATATCCGACTGATCCAGCTCTCGACTCACCATAATGCCCCAGTTTCCAAGTTCTACTCTACACATGATGCTCCGAGAATCTCCATTTGAGGAGGCACTTGCATGATTGGGAAACGCAGAAGCTTACTGTTTTGCTTGAAATCTGGAACACTGTACACCTATGTGACATGGCTGACTCTAGAGTTCGGATTGGCGATTCTTCTGGAGTTTTTCCCTGCCGATCTTTTTTTCACCAGCTTGTTACTCCGTCCCCTTTTCCTCTATTCCCTATCGTCAATTATCTTAGGAAGGCTAAGGCGCCCTTAAAGGGGAGAGCATTCGTTTGGACTGGCTTTAGGTCAGATTAATACGAATGATATGCGACAGACGAGGCAGCTGGGGGTGGCCACGCTAGTGGACAGATGCATACTCCGCTGTGCAGATAGCGAAACTGCAGCTCATGTTTTTTTGCACTGTCGTGCTGCAAAGTTTATGTGGAAGTGGAACAGGCTGTTTGCTATATGTGGGGAAGCTTGGGTTAGTCCATCCTCTATTATGAAGTTTTTTCTAGTATGTTATGCTGATTTTGGAGGAGGAAACGAGAAGAGGCTGCTATGGAAGCTACTTTGCAATCGTGTGGTGGATATGGCTGGACCGGAATGCACTTATTTTCTCTGAAGCCTCGCTCTCGCTCGAATTAATGTGGGATAGGGTACCCTACATGGCCTCACTTTGGTCTAAGGCCACAGGGGCTTTTAAGACTTATTCTATTACTAAGATCCATATATAGCAAAACTGCAGTTCGGATAGCGAAACTGCAGCTCATGTTTTTGCACTGTCATGCTGCACAGTTTCTGTAGAATAGGCTGTTTGCTATTTGTGAGGAGTCCGAGCTTAGGTTAGTCCATCCTCTATTATGGAGTTCTTCCTTGTATGGTATGTTGGTTTTGGAGGAGAAGAGAAGAAGCTGCTATTGCGTAATGCTACTTTGGCAATCGTGTGGTGCTTATGGCTGGAGTGGAATGCACGTATTTATTCTAGAGCCTCCCTTTCGCTTGAGTTAATGTGCGATCGGGTAACCTACATGGCCTCACTTTGGTCTAGGGCCACAGGGGCTTTTAGGATTATTTCATTACTAAGATCCAAAGAAATTGGACCATCTTGTAATTTGACTCTACGGGGAGGACGCCTTGTCCTCCTTTGTTGGACCTTTTACTTATGAGTGATAAAATAGTTTTTCTCCTCTAATAAAAAAAATAAAATAAATACGATACACCATTTCTCCTCTCTCTTTCTTTCTACTAATCCCTTCCCACCACATATTCCACCTGTCTCTCTTCTCCTAACGACCATCCAAGATTCCTCTCTCGTCCCACCTTTAAAAAATACATTTCTCTTCTTTCTTCTCTCCTCCCCATTCCCTCCCCTAAATGGATTGAATTCAATATTTTGAATTCAATATTTTAAGATTATATCTTCTTCCTCCACTCTCTTGTTTGCTGCTTCCATTTATACAGTCTTCATGATTGCATGCACTTTTGACTGTGCTCAACATGCCCTTTGACATGCTGAAAAGAGGTTGTCCATCTCTTGCATAAACAATTATGTTCAATTTGCTTCAATTGGAGCTAAAAGCTATCCTTAATTTGATTAATGAATACTGGTAACCAGCTAAAACTTTACGGAGAGGTTTAGATTCATAATTTGATTCTCTCATCCTTCTCCCAAAAGAAAAAGGTACTGTATCAAATCTCAATAAAACTGAATCCGTTCAAAACACATGATGGAACATGAAAACCAAATCACTATTCAACCCTTAGTCTTTGCGCACTCTTTTATTCAGCATCTTTCTATAATCGAATGTCAGGAAGCACAGGGAAAGTGGAAAGAGAAGAGCAAGCAGAAATAAAATAGGTTAAATGACCCGTGAAATTTGCTCCTTACACAGAAGATCCGTGCAGTTCTGGATAATGCAGAGGAATGAAAGGTGGTGATGGTTGCCAAAGGATAAGAACTAGATGTGGATGGAGAGATGGAAGAAGCAAGGATTCCAGCACAACACTGGAGGATTGCCAACAACAAGATAAACTGCCTGTGCCAGCTCAGTAATGACTTGGGGAGGGAAAGGATGAAGCCTTTATTGCGGATAAAGAGAGGGACAATGAAGGAGAAGGACCACAACGTGGGAGGAGAAAGTGGATGGGTTTCAGAAAAAGCTAAAACAATTAATTGTAATCTATATTACAGTAATATTATTACTTTCCAAACGTCCATACCCATAAGCAAGTATGGAGGATCCGACATAGCTATTTCAAATGAAAAGAGTCTGACAAAACCGCAACAGTGTCAAAAGAAAAGGGGTTCATTATTGTTTGATCCATTCAAATTTTAATATTCAAAATAAATTCATAAGCCGAGATCATTTTCTCCGAAATACCAAAATCAAATTTCGTTGATTTCGGTGTTCCTTTGGGTTCAATCTAGAAAGCCAATATGTGCAGGTGGGTTAGAAAAGAAAGACTAAGTGTCGGATAACTGAAGCCTGAAGGTGGTAAGTTGGTTCTTTTGGCAATATGGTGGTGCATGTGGAAAGAAAGGAATTAGCAAGTGTTTGAGCATAAAGAAGCATTGCATCAAGAGACTATTTTAGGCCCCGTTTGGTTCGTTTTATGGTATGGGTTTGGAATCAGGAATCAAACTAGGAGGGTTTGAGTGGGTTTGGGTTTAAAAATCCATACCACATTCTTAATGTTTGGTTCACTTAAAATGGGAAGCCCAAATTCATTTCTTCTCTTCCCCCAAGTCCTCAGTCGTACACCATTTTTTTTCTCTCTCCTCACCGCCCCTCTGACTCACCAGCACTCAAGTCCCCTTTCATACCACTTGCTCTCTCTCTCTCTCTCTCTCTCCTCACCTTCCAGAACCAATGATTTCTGATTTTCTTGTGAATTCCATCAAATAACTCAAATTTGAAGAGGAGCTAAGGAAATCGGCCAACTAAAACACCCATCTCAGCTTCGATCTACAATTGGGAGGTTGGGTTGCTTGTTGAAGATGGTGTTTTGTTGATTTTGGGTGGCGGCGACCGGCGGTTCAATGGCGATGAAGTGCGACGGTGGTGCGTGAGTACTGGGGTTGGGTGGGCTTTGAATT
>BSSO01003603.1:0-16160 GCA_030267885.1 Mesembryanthemum crystallinum | reverse complement strand
ACATATCCATTGTTCCCGCCTTTGAAATCCCTCTCATTCCCTCAATCTCTCTCTTGTTTGGGTTCAATGTTTTTTTTTCCTTTTCTTTTCCAATATTTTTGCACGTTTGGAGGGAAAAAATGGGAAAAGGGTAGATATATTAGAGAGGGGCAAAACGGTCAAATAAAATATAAATTCACCGGAAAATTCAAAAATTCGTCGGAGAGGGGGTTTATTAAAACGTTTTTGTCATATATGGGGGTTCCTTACAAACTTTTTTTTTATAGGGGGGTCTTTCGCAAAAGCCACACTATATAGGGGGGTTGGCGGCAATTTTTTATAATTCTTATGTATTAGAAGTTTGTATACTACCTCCAGCTTGAAATCATCTTAACATTGGCTTTTTGCACTAGTTTTAAGAAGAAATATGTTGGACAACATAGCCCGTGGTGGTTGTCCTTACCCACTTGCTTTTCAAATGATTGCATATTTCAATGTAAAGGAGAGAGGGGTATGTTGGTAACTTTATACAAAAAAAAAAGACCCTAATAAGAAAATGTTAAGCTCATTATGTGCCAGATTAATAAGGAAAATGTTAAGATCATTTCAAGCCGGAGGGAGTATGAAATTGTCAAATACTAAGGCTATGTTTGGCAAACCGTTGTAGCTGTGAGCTTTAGCTATGAGATTTTAGCTTTACCTTTTGGGTTAAAGCTTACTTTAATAGCTTTCACACAAAGAGCTTTTGAGAGCTTTGACCCCCTCCCAAAAGTTAAAACTCTTGCAAAAACTGCTCCATCCAAACAAAACTTTTGATAGCTTTCATTGTTCCAAAAGCTAAAGCTCTTTCCAAAAACTCTCAAAAGCTGCGTGCCAAACATGCACTAAAAGTTTTTTGGTGAGTAATTACCCGATTATCGACCAAACAACATGACAGTTTAATACTTCCGGCCCAAAAGTTATAATGTTAATAATGGGTGAAAAAGTGATACTTTTGAACATGAATGTGATAGTTTTGATCATTGCATCATATGGTGGTCAAACAAGTTGTTTTTTTTTTTTTTTTTTTTTTTAAACGTAGACAATTGGTTTTGGTTTGGGCAGCTTTAACACAAGATGTAATTAAAATGGTTTAATACTCCAGTTTACTCAATCGGTTTCGTAATTGGGTTTATCTCTTCCTCCTTAAAACAACTTTATTTTCGCTAGCTCAATGAAGAGTACTAATTTTGTATTGTCAAAGATTTTCCTCAAAGGTTTGGCACAAATGTGCCAATCTACCCTCTAACGGATCACGAACAATAGTTGAGAGGTAGAGGAGATCTTTTCTATTAGAGGCGCCATGTTGAGGGAGTGAAGAATACGTTGGGAATGGAGAAAATCGAGGAGAAAGGACTAAGAGAATAATTATTGCATTTAATTCTTAGACCAAAGTTAAATCATTTCCTCAATTTCTCCGCTAGTATTGTAATTTATATTTTGTAAGTATTTGTATTATCTTGTCTTCTTTCAAAAAACTTGATAATATAGTTTATTGAGTGCCTACCCAATATTCAACAAGAAGAAGTTGAGTGCTTGAAAATTAGAATTTGTTTCGATATTACGTAGTTAACTCTAACTAATGAACCCTCGTGAATTAGTAGGAAAAAAAAAAGTTTTGAAAAAACTCCAATTAATAAACAAGTTCTAAGACTTGTCCACTAGTACAAAAATGGATTGAATAGTGAAAATATGAATTCCAAGGCAATATTTCTTGGAATAATACAAACTTAATTTTATCTTTTAAAAATAATGATAATAATTAGAAGTAAATATAGTAGATCAAATCGAACCAAACCGAACCGTAAAACCAAACTCTCAAGTAGGAAAGGATCGAACCGAATTTAACCAAACCGGGTTTAACTCAAGCCGAGTTACATGGTCCGGTCCGATTTTTTTCTATCTAGACGAAGCTCAAATATTTGTGGGACAGAGCCTGCAGGACTATGAATTTGACAATTTGAGCCGTTGGCTGGTGTCCACATGTCCCAGAACCAAAGATAAAATTGTGAGAACTAAACTACACAACTTGTTAAATGACTGGGATTTTTCCGATAATGTTGGCAACATCATATCTACAACACATCCACATATAAAACGCCACGTGTCAGGTTGTAAATCACCATTTTTCCTAATTGGACATAGTTATAGCTAGCTACTATAGCACAAAGCCTCATATTTTGAGGTTGAGTTGAAAATCAGAAACAAGAAGCAAATCATCAGTTAAGGAAGGAGAGAGAGTGAGAGAGAGAGATGGCAACCACAGTGATGTCTTCATTGAGCCTCAAACCATCTTCCTTCACTGTTGAGAAGGTCAGAGGCTTGCCTTCTCTTGCTAGGTCCTCAACCTCCTTCAGGGTCCAGGCCAGTGGTGTCAAGAAGATCAAGACTGACAAGCCTTATGGTAAATCATCACCTCCTCTTCTTTTTAAAGACCGATACGAAATACTGTCGCAAAAGATGCAATTTCTTATAGTGATACATATATGCAAAAAGATGAATGTTATTTTTTCGGTTTCAGCTATCGAGTTATATTGGTATATTTGGTAGTTAGGAAATCTTTGTGATCAACTTATTTAATGTTGGGAAGAACAAGAATTTGGTACATACTAGTATATGACTATTAAGTGGGATATTCAAGTTTGTGTTGTGTTAAATGTATTTAAATGTCAAATTTTGATAGGAATTGCTGGAGGCATGGACTTGAGAAATGGAGTTGATGCATCTGGAAGGAAACCAACAGTAAGTGTTACTAATATCTTTTCCTTTAATTTAGATTGTTTTTGGTGTTGGTAAGGAGGTAAAGGGTGCCTCCTAATATACAATTAAAGGGTGACTCTTGACACATGCACTCGTGCATTATTCTATAACTTTAGGTACTCCCAGATAGGTTGAACCCCTATGTGATGTATAAGATATAGTTTGTTTAACGGTGGTTGAACACCTCTTGGATACAATATAATTTAAATTACTGATATGATGAGTAAATATTTCAAAGAAGTTGAGTAATTCATTAATTATTAACTTTTTTTAATCTACTAGAGTTTAGTGTATGGTAAGTACATTCAATGTAATCCAAACTACTAGGAGTTTAGGATTTATTACATGGTGCAGGACCAATGGTCTATCTCTCACAAAATAAGTGGAATTAACTCCAAATTATCCACAAAAATATAGTAAATGTATATTTACATGAGAGAAGGGACCATTAGTTCGGGGCCATACAATAATTTTTCAATAATTAGAGGCACAATCAATCTTATATCTCCTAACACAAACTACCAATACTGGAACCATTAGTCAAGCTTGATAATTGTTTTTAAGGTTACACTGCCTAAATTCCCTGGTGCGTCTCTGTTCCTCCCTCTTGCATCAAAAAAAGAAAATAAGAATACAAGAAAGAAAAATTATGATGGCTCCTTGCAATCAAATTTGCTGTTTTGGTTATACTATTTACCTGTACTTACTAATGCATGATTTGGTACCAATGCAGGGCAAGGGTGTTTACCAATATGTGGACAAATATGGTGCCAATGTTGATGGCTACAGGTGAGCAACAACTAACCAAATTTGATTTGAGGTTCCTTTTGTCAGCGAAAATAAATTTATTGCTTACAAGAAAAAACATAATTCAATTTATCATTGAAAAATGACATGTATAATGTTTGTGGATTAAAAACCTTTCAGAAGAACCTCATCTTCATGATGTTAAAGCTAAAAACTCTAACTTTATTCGAACTGGTGTGGTCGGAGAAACTTGATTGTTGGTTATGAATAGATGATATTGTGTAAGGTAAAGACTTTGTCAGTGTTTAACCCGGGAAAAAAGGGTTTAAAGAGGCGGAGTTATAGAGTTGTTGATGTAATATACTATATGAAAACATTTTAGAGGTTTATAGCATTGGGGATGATCTAATATCTCTTTTACCGTATTCTTGTTTGCAGTCCCGTCTACAACGAAGACGAGTGGTCTCCCAGTGGTGATGTCTACGTTGGCGGTAACTCCCTTTACTTCTAAAGTTTTCTAATGCTCTTATATGTTTTTTAGGTTTCTTCTTATCTTAAGAAAGTGAAATGTTTATTGTTAAACTTTTTGAACAATTGTAGGTAAAACTGGTCTGTTGATCTGGGCTATCACTCTTGCTGGCATCCTTGCTGGTGGTGCTTTGCTTGTCTACAACACAAGTGCCTTGGCACAATAAACAGATTATCATTATGTTGACATTCTAAGTTGCTTCTAAATTAGACAATTGTAATGTTGCAACAAAGAATGATATGTGGTGAAATACTCTAGCTGTATGTAATATTTTGAGTTTGCAATTGCTCTTTTTTTTTTGGTTATGTTTCTTGAAAGTTCAAACCCTGATGAAGTTGCCTCTGTCATTTCCTCAAACTATACATACATGAATGAAATATGAATATGCTTGCCGGACCATAATTTTTGAAACAATTATCCATTTATAATCAAAGTAGTAGCTACCCATCCATATTTATTTATAAAAAAAAATCAAGACCATGATCATCCACATTTATACAAAATCAAGACCATGGTGACTACAACAATAGTTATAATGATACCAAAGCTAAAAAACGCTATGTTCATCATTTTGTTGTTAGCTTCCACTTCTATTTAGTTCTATACATCCAGTTCAGTATAGCATTCGTTGTAGTTCAATGTTATTTAATTTTTGTAAGGATAACATATAGAGTTGTAAAAACTAGGTCCAACGACTGAACAATCTATTGAATCCTTTTTTTTTTTTTTTTTTTTTGGCTAATTAAAAGCAGGGGAGGGGGCGACCACCTATAACTCGGCCTAGTTGGGTGTTACCATACTAGCCCTCCCGCGCTGTGGAATGTCCGGTTTGATCCACTTGTACAAAGTCAGGCATTACTAATCCAAGCACTTTCAAGTTACGTTCAGGATTCGAACTCTCGACCTTGGACAAGTGGACATAAGTCTCAACCACTAGGCTACCACTCATGTGGTAATCTATTGAATCCTCTTAATCCTTCATAATGAATAGGTTTAGTTACTTGAACTTTAATAAATAGTGTGTCAAGAAGCTAATTCCCATGTATCGCTTCGTTGAAGGATAGAGGAGAAGGCCTAATTCATAATAAGTCCAAGGAGGACTTCATATTATGAGGGGTCTCGTAGTGAATCGAATGGGGGTAGTAACTGCACGGAGCTTTATCGCCTCTCATTTTGAAGAATCCATTTTGTCAGGATTTTGTTAAGGCCTTATTCAACGAGGATATCTTACTCATTGGACACTCTAAAATCTTGAACTTTCCACCTTATGTTTATCCATTGATCAGGAACCTAATGCTCTGATACCACTTGTTAGGAATTATGATGCAAAAAATTAGAATCAAGGTATGAAAGGCAATGAAAATTTTAACTAAGAAACCCAAACTAGGTAAAAAAATCACAAATCTACTAGATCAATCTACACAACTGCGTTTCTCTCCCTATACCGCCTCCTCTAATTGATTTAATGATCTGGAAGACGATGTAAATAATTATAGGCCATACAAGTCTTTATATTGACATAGCCTACACTAAAATCCTAATTGGACTATACTTACAAGAAATCCTTCCCCAAGCTAACTTCCTAGAATCCTATACAAACCACAATTGAGAAATTCCCAATCGTTCACAAATGAATGGAGCAGTTTTTAAAAGAGGTTTAACTTTTGGGAGGGGGTCAAAAGCTCCAAATGTTAAAACTAACAAAGAAAGCTTTCACCCAAAAATTGAAGATAAAGCTTGTAGTTACAACTCACAGCTACAACTAGTTTGCCAAACATATCCTTTAAAGCCAATAGCACGATGATACTATAAACTTTGCTCGATCGAGCCACATTAGGCTTAGTAGGCCGCCCGATTGGAAGTTGACCATAGCAAAGAATCACGTTTTCCTTGAACAACTTCGCTTCACGGGCCGTCTTGCTAGCATCTTGCTTCCAAGGAACCCCCAATATGATTGATCCAATGACCTCGGCCTAAGTGTCATCCCTATACTTGATACACTCAGACCCATGACATATTTGACCTTGATTCAATATTAAACAAACTTCACATCTAACACATTCCAGATAAAACAAGTCATTTACACATAATGAGTATGTACGTTTATTTTATTTTTTTCAAGGGAGGCATAAAGTCGGGACAAGAAATTTACATACAATAAAGGAGAGGGGAATCGAACCTGAGACCTAATATAACCAGGGTCTCAATTTTAATCACTAGGCTAAGACCTCATTGACATAATGAGTATGTACGTAAAGAGATGCAATATGTTAGTTGCTTCCAATAGGACAAAGAATCATGGAGACAAATAGGGTCTATTTCTTGTGAACATAGTTTCACTTATTCTTTTGAGTACATTAAGTGTATAATTTGGAAAAAAAATATACATATAATACTCCAGTATCAATAGATATATGCCGCCTAATGCAGAACCTATTGATGATTTCTAGTTTAAGCTACTCTCTAATCTTCCGAAGATCTTTTTGCCCTATTATAAATCAAACTATTAAACTCCACATCGTATTATTCTATTGGTGATTTCCTAGTTCAAGCTACTCTTATTAGGAGTATTACCTTCACACCAGATCTTTTTGCCCTTTTAAATAAATAATTGGTCAACAGTCTAAATAACAAAAATATGTTTCCTTCTACATTTTACTAAAACTTATGGCATGACTATGTGCCATATATGATTCTACTTCTAGAGCTACAATAATAATAATTTCCACTTATTATAACAATGAATTGCCACTTATGACTTATAAGCATTCTATATATCCCCTTTGATGATAGATTTTATGTTCCAACTATTTTGCTATATGATACTCCCTCCGTCTCGCAAAGTTTGCAAAATTTTCTATTTTTGGATGTCCCACAACTTTGCAACTCTATAATTAAATTCACATTTGAATGTCAAAATTACCAAAAATATTCAAAGCTAAATAGTGAATGAGAAGTCTAAATCATCAATTACTCCCTAATTGAATCATAAAAAAGTTCTATATTTGGATGTCACCTTATTTTTCACCATTTTCAAGTAGTTGCAAACTTTGTGGGATGGAGGAGTACTAACAATTAACAAAGTGGCTTACGGAAGTGGCATGAGCCATTGCTTCTATACATGACGTTGAACAGCAAGTGGCATGGATCTTAAATTCTCTTTAATATATGAATCTTGCTTCTTGTTAATTTTGCTTCTTGAGCTGTTTGACTTTTCTTCCACCATTGTATAATCTACTCTATCGTTCAAATTTAGTTCACATACATGATAGTTTTATTTTATTTTTTTATTTTGGGGAAAAACTAGTATTATTTGTTGTTACTATATTGAAAAATATGACTGTAAAGTCAAACTTGATGATATGGATCTTAGGCATTTTGTTTCTCCTAACAACTATTAGAAGATATAACAATTGATTGGACTTTCAATAACCCGCTCAAACTTTTGATTGGGTTGGTGCGTGCCTTCACATGGTAAGAGTTTCAGTGACTAATAGGTCTTGAGTTCAGGCATTCGTGTAAGAGGGCGTATTAGGAGATATAAAAATTGATGGCGCCTCCAACCATCAGATGAACAACAAGCTAAGTGTACAATAACTTACATACCGTAAAAGTTGCTGTGCCGAGTGTACAAGAAAATAAAAAATAAAAAAAGGGATTAGAAAACTGAAGCTGAAATGAGATGAGGGAGGAAACTTAATATATATTTTAAAAAGTAGATAGAACAAATGGGCCAAACATGCTCGATCTAATGGTTTCTGGACAATGTAGACACTCGATCTTACAATAACGGTGGCTGGCTAGTACTCTACCATGGAACTACCGATGACCAGTGCAAAGAGTAGACGACTCACATTAGCCATTCGTCTGTGGTCCAATAAAGCCTACATACATTATCTATATATCCCATTATTAAAGTGGTTAGTTTTTGTTTGATGATCAAGAGATATAACAAGTGACTGTGTCAATCAATAGCATCATCCAGCTCCAGCTGGAAACTCCATGCTTACTTGTAGGACCTTCATTTTTTTTTTTTTTTTTTTNTTGTGGGAGGATATATATCAAGATTGTATATCAACAATAGGTTACATTATTTAACTATAGATCAGATAGCCATTATTGACTTGAGGAATTAGGCCTTTCTTGTTAACAATTGATCGAGTAGTAGTAGTAGTAGTTAGTGGTTAACAAATTATACTATTTAGTTAATATGATCGGTGGATTGTTAGCTGACTTAATAGGAATTTTGTATTTAGGAAATTTGTAGATAAGTATTTGACAAATTTAGTTTTAGCGGGTTGAAATATGAAAATCTTAAAATAATATTGCAATCTACTCGTACTAAGTTACAAACCTAATTTCTTTTTATATTACATATTCACTCTTCTCCAAAGACCTGTTTAGCCTGTTGTGATCCTCAAATTTTTATTGTCGTCATGTCAATTCGTTATTCACTGTTTGACAATATAAACTTTTCTAGCTACCTTAGGATATCGATTTTCATTCTTGTCAAACTTTTATTTTGATATCATACTTAATGATCTAGAGTCATCGTTTTAGAAAGACTCACACCTAGATGGATTTATAGGTCAAGCCATATATACTATATTACTATCACCTAATGTTGCTACACGAATTCATAGTTAGAATCAAACTTATTAGGGATAGTCAAATGGTTCCAATCTCACTCTCATGTGATTTGATAAGGCCACATCATGAGTTCGAATTGAATAAATACAAAAGTCATAGAGTCTGAACATAATAATGTAATTAAAGAGAGGTACCCGGGTCATCACAGCCTGCACTTTCATTTAGGCTTTGTTCTCCTCAAATTCTTTTTGTTGATTTCTATTGATTTCAACAAAAATCAGTAAAATCAGCAAAAATTAACAAAAATCAGTAAAATCAACAAAAATGAGTAAAAATCAACAAAAATGAGCAAAGTCGCACTTTGCTAATTCTAAAGAATCAATAAAAATAAGTAGAATTAACAAAAATCAACGAAAATCAACAAAAATCAGTATAATCAACAAAAACCAACAAAAATCGACAATCAACAATAAATATCAACAAAAATAACATGTAGAGAACATAGCCTTACTGCTTATCAAACAAGAAAATTACGCTTATACATGCGTTAGATTATGATTCTCACTTTTCTTCTATAACCCTCCCTCCCCCCAAACAAAGAAAAATCATGATTCTTACTTCATTTCTTTTTCATTATGATTTTTTGGAGGCGAATCTTTGGTTCCAAATTTTTGTACATATTAATTATAGTTTGATGTCCTTTTCTCGTGAAAGGGAGAGCTAGCAAAGGGTCATGCCACTTATAATTAAGGAATATAAGCATAAATTGAAACTATTAATGACCCAACATTTAGGTGGAGGCTTTATTTGGAGAAGATGATCGATCATTAGCCAATTGGAAGTCAAATCTTTATCCTTATACCTTAATTAGGAGAAATAATTAGATACAAGCTAATATAGTGTGCAATTAGCCAATTAGCTAGTGATTTGCGGCTAGTTTTCTAATGGAGAAGGCTTTACTTGTTGTCACAGTTTTACCATATAAATACATAGCTATAGCCAAAGCAAAGCTCAAACACAACCAAATTGAACACAACTTGAAGATTCTAGCTAGCTAAGGTAAGTAGCTAGAAATCAGCTGCAAATATGGCAAGGATTGAGAAGGAAACACGGCCAGGAAGAGGTGGCAGCAACCGCATAGCATCTCTTGATGTCGACCGAGCTCTTGGTAACAACAACAACAACAATGCTCCCCCTTCTCTTGCTCCTAGCAAACACTTTGATGCTCCTGAGGAATATGTAGTTAAGAAGGTTCATCTCACTTTAATTTCTCTCTAATTTCATTATTTTTTAAGATTTCCCACCAACTTTAACTTGATCCTTTCAGTATGTTATATATGTAACTTACGTCTCTGGTGTAATATAATGGTAAATCATGTTATGTACGTGCTGTATAAATTGAAGATAAAGTATTATACTCGTATGAAGTCATTCAACTAGTATATATATATATATATATATATATATATATATATATATATATTATCTATTTATACCCAAAACTTACTTATAACGGTGACAACATCTAGTATAACTACACTTGTATATTCTAACTAGTTATTATTGAGGTTTAGTTTGTGCCTAGGTTTCATACTCTTAGCTTAACCAAACTTATGTAGCTAAAGTATTGGAGTGTAATAACCTAACATAATAACAACTCAATTATTTAAACTAATATGTGAAGTCAAATAATGATATTATTATAAAGTACAATAGCAAGATTTGTCATGTTATATATACTCCTTTTAAACATTGTTATTATGTTCATTAATATGATGTCAATTAAGTAAGTAGATGATGAGTAGTAAATTGAAAATGGTGACTGGATGGATATATAGGAACAACCGGGATGGAGAAAGCTAATGTCATTTGTGGGGCCTGGTTTCCTTGTGTCCTTGGCTTATCTTGATCCTGGCAACTGTAAGTTATTCTCTCTTTCTACTTCATCCATGCATATATATACCAACACTGATATACTACAGTACACTATATCATACTACATAATACATATCCTATCATATACTTCTTCTATGATCGATCATTTAATTATTCAACATATGATAATACTATTTCAGTGGAGACCGATTTGCAAGCAGGAGCTGATCACCGATTTGAGGTACGTGCAAGAACTTTCTTTTGTTCCTATCCTTCTTCAATTTTTGTTACCTAGTACTATATATATTTGAGTTATCTATATGTTGTACGAGATGTTAGGTTAGGGATATGTCTACATCGACTTTTTTAGTTTTATTATAATAATAATATAAAAAAAAAAAAAAAAAAAAGAGATTAGGTGTGTTGCGCATTTTAAAATAGTGGGTAATACTTCAGTTTTGTGTCAACATGTACAAGGACAGATTTCGAAATAAATTTGTGCAATCACTTCAAAAACTTTACCAACTAAAATAGAAGTAAATTGTTAAGTGGGTTGGACCAGTTAGCTAAATTATATTGGATTCGATCCCCCCACTTCACCAAAAAAAAAATTACATAGATGTTAATACTAGCACATAGTACATCTCAGAATGTGGTATTTAATTTATGATAATCTCAATTTCAGCTTCTGTGGGTTATCCTCATTGGATTAATATTTGCTCTGATCATCCAATCTCTAGCAGCAAATCTTGGTGTCTCCACAGGTAAGCTTCTTTTTTCCCTCGATATTTTTATAATAATTTGGGCCATCAAACATTTATATAATACATGACAATTTTGTTAAATAATTATGGTGTTTTTTTTTTTTTTTTTTTTTTATTTTTTTTTTTTATTTTTTAAATTTTGCAAGGCAAACACTTGGCAGAGCTATGCAAAGCAGAGTACCCTGTTGTAGTTAAGTATTGCTTATGGATACTAGCAGAAGTTGCAGTGATAGCAGCTGATATCCCTGAAGTGATAGGCACAGCCTTTGCATTGAACATCTTATTTCACATCCCTCTTTGGGTTGGTGTTCTTCTCACTGGTCTAAGCACTCTCCTCCTTCTTGGTCTCCAAAGATACGGGGTACGAAACAAATCCAACAACTACGCGTTAAATTATACATACACGTGCTAAACATATCGTGTTTGGTTGGGCAGAAAATGTTTTCCATGAGAATGATTTATGTTAAAGCTTCAATATATATATTTTGGATGTAGGTGAGGAAGCTGGAATTGTTAATAGCTATACTGGTGTTTGTAATGGCTGCTTGTTTCTTTGGAGAAATGAGCTACGTAAAGCCACCAGCAGTAGACGTGCTCAAGGGCATGTTTATTCCTAAGCTCAACGGTCAAGGGGCCACCGGTGATGCCATTGCCCTGCTTGGTGCTCTTGTTATGCCGTATGTTTCCAGCTCCTTAAGTACACAATAGTTTGTATAAACGTTGAACTGAACTAAATGAATAGTAATATATCATAACTAAACCGGACTGAGTTGAATCTGTAGAATTGAACTAAAATGCATAATGATAACAACAAAGAAAAAGTCACAGTATTATTACATTGCTCATTTGATTAAAGGATGTTAACTAATTGATCTTTGCAAATTTGACAGGCACAACCTTTTTCTGCACTCGGCTCTTGTATTGTCCAGAAAAGTACCTAACAATGTGCGCGGCATTAATGTATGTAACATAAATTTAAACTCTTCTTAATTCTTATGTTATATCCATTTCTTGATGAATATTATACAGGAATTAAAATGTGTCTTGAATTTGCAGGAAGCATGCAGATTCTTCCTAATAGAGAGCGGATTTGCTCTATTTGTTGCATTCTTGATCAACGTCGCAATTATATCAGTATCGGCAACAGTTTGTTCAGGCAATCTTACAGCAGTAGAGGCAGGGCAATGCAGTGATCTCAACCTTAGTTCTGCTTCTTTCCTTCTAAAGAACGTGTTGGGGCGAAAAACAGCCTCTATTTTGTATGCTGTATCCCTTCTTGCCTCCGGACAAAGCTCTACCATCACTGGCACCTACGCCGGGCAATTTGTCATGCAGGTATACACCATCTTTTCTACCTTCACTTTCAGACTTTGTTTAGCTGACAAATAAAAACATCATCACTTATATTTCATTAGACAGCTCTATTATTAACCTTGATGATTCTTTTTGACAAATTATTGAATTTTTCAGGGATTTTTGGACCTTAAGATGAAGAAATGGACAAGAAACTTATTGACTAGGACCATTGCCATCACACCAAGTCTAGTTGTGTCGATCATTGGAGGATCAGCAGGAGCTGGCCAACTCATCATTATTGCCTCGGTTCGTGCCTAGCAAAAAAACACATCCAATTTTTCTAACCATACCCCAATATATGATCTAGTTATTGACCTTATGTAACGAGTTTGATTCGATTTGACTTCCTTTGCAGATGATACTATCATTCGAGCTTCCCTTTGCTCTAATTCCACTCCTCAAGTTCAGTACTGGTTCAACCAAGATGGGACCTCATAAGAACTCAATTTATGTAAGTTCCAACAACTGAAAACCAAAATGATACACTACTTGGTTTTATATGCTCCATTTTTCTCAAAATAATACATCCGACTTTTTAAGGTCAAACTTCACAAACTTTGATAATAAAAATATGCAAGGAACTTACACGTAAATATAACTTGGTGGCAGATTATCGCATTCTCATGGGTTTTGGGGCTCGGAATAATTGGCATCAACATCTATTACCTAATCACAGCCTTTGTCGGGTGGCTAATCCACAATAGTCTACCAAAGGTAGCTAATGTGTTTATCGGCATCCTGGTCTTTCCTCTTATGGCAATCTATATATTATCAGTTGTCTACCTCATGTTCCGAAAAGATAGGATTGTGACCTATGTCGAACCTACAAAACTCGGCCCAAACGGCCAAGATCATCTGGAGAAAGGAATAGGCCACCCTGAGGAGGCGCTCGCCTTGGACCGTATCCCTTACAGAGAGGATCTTGCAGATATCCCATTGCCAGAATAAGCTAAAGCTGAAGAGTTACAACACTACTGCTTTACAGTGTTTTGTGTAAATCAGCACTTGTTTTACATAGTTTCTTGTCACAAACGACCATTGATCGCATCAAGGCAAATGTTATGTTGTTTTGGTGTTTGCCTTGACACATCAGGTTGTTAACGGAAAGGGGTGATGTTTTTAGCTAATATCAATGAATGTAGGTCTATGTATAATGTATTTGAGTGTCCTATTTTACCAAGGCCCAAAATAAGTATTCTTCCATGGAGATTGAATTTAACCATGTAAGAATCTAATGGGAACTTTCCCATGGTATCATGTATTGGCGATCGAATTTTACAAATTGCCCATACGTTTGAGACTTTTAACCTAATATCCCTGTACTTTTCAAAATGTTATGACCCAAGATTGATCTAAACCAACTTAATCTTTGCTTACATGATCGAAACGATCACATGCAATATCTGGATTGATCGAAAATCTCAATATCACTTGTCTCGGATTGATTTGAAACCAAAGTAATTAAACACGAACCAAAATCTATCCGAAATTCAAATATACCAACTCAAAATAATCCTATATTCAAAATTATTAAAAAAAAAAAAGTATTCAATTAAGAATAAACACGATCGGTGTTAGTTTGTTTTAGAAAAAGTTATAGACTTTGAACTACAATGAATTATTTTTAGTGAAATCAAAATTTTATATTATATTAACATTTATATGCTCAATTTTCAATGAATCCCATATGTTATAATCTGAAACCCAAATTAATTCGGCCCAAAATTTCTGAATCTGATTCCATCCGACTCGTATAATTGTATAACCTGTATAACTTAAATTTATAATTATCCATAACCAAAATAACTTGGCCCAAAATTGCTGAAAAAAATAAACTACTCAATAGTAAATCAAAACACTGAATAAATCAAAACACCAGCTTGTCTTGTATGAGACGCGTCTCAACCAAAACACATGATGAGATGAACTTGAAAGAGCAAGTTTTTTTGCTTAAAAAGGGTGGGTTCTTAAAAAAAAAAAAAAAGATTAATTTATACGCAATATGTTTTTTAATTAACAAACATTCTCATATTTTCCAAGAAAATTGTAAGTTTTTACCCAAAAAAAAGATCGAGTTTTCACAAAACAACTACCTCCTCCGTTGTGGAAAACCAAGCGTCAACTTCAATTGAGAACGGAGAGAGTAGTAGAGACGTCAAAATTTGCGACCACCACGCATAAAAATCTAAGTACAAGAAAACAAATGGTAGCACCAACTTCCATGAGTAGGCCCATGTATTTGGGGATTGCTAGAACCGCAAGGCCCAAAACTATTGGGCTGAATCCTTATTGGATCAACAATCGTACTCAGTCACCGACTTTTGAGTTTTTGACTTGTTACACGTAATAATTGATGATTAGGTAGTATTTATTTATTTTGGCCTGGTATGATGAGAGCCAAGTGAGATTCTTTAGACACTTGGGCTCTATATTAGTATATATCAGCTCATTCATCATCAGTGCACTTGCTTTTCAATCATCGTTCAACATTCTGTCTCCTCCCTCTGTCCTCTCGTCGCTTCTTTAGTTTTGCAGGATACGTGGCAAATGGTATTCGAGTGTGTAGACCAGGTTTTCAAAGCCAAAGCTGCGAGCTCAAGTTAGGTTTGGCACTGTCTGACCCGAATTAATCATCTGATTTAAAGCCGATATAAAGTCATTGAGAGATACCGGAATTCAATCTGACCCCATTCGAAGTTGATCTATTTTCAAAGTTTGGTATAAAAAGTGATTTCCTAGCACTTAACATCATTTTTGACATATCTAAACATGAACCTGAAATTGACTTGCAATTCAACCTGAACCCAACCCCGATAACCCGAATTGCCAGGCCTAAGCTCAAATGGTAGAGTATCCTAACCTTCAGGCTTGAAATTGGAGGTTCAAAGCCGGTCGATTATCCTAAAATTTAGGATTTAGGGTAATATTATGTGTTGTACGTTTATTTTCCATTCTCATTCCCTTTGATGTAATTCCCTTTGGGATGGCTTCCTTGTCATTTTGTTTAACAGATTTATAAAGAACTTAATTTTAAATTATGAGTCGGATAGGGTTGAGCAATTCAACTCATATTTAGGAATTGTTGTCAATTTGCTAAAAAATTGTATGCTGGTTCGATTCTAATCATATTTAATGTTGGTCAAGTTTGAGCCATCGTATACATTTGGAGTCTGAGTTCAGTCATTCAACTTGGGTAATCGGGCCAGGATCAATTTTGCATATAATCCTAAGTTCATCTACCATATATTAGCCAGATTTTCCTTTTTTTCTTCTTTCTCTAAACCCTAGTCGCTATGGCTACCATAAAGAGTACTTTTGCAAGTTGAGAATGATTGTTTTTGACAATTTTCAACTTGCAAGCAGCATTTATAATGTGTTCATTTCATTTGAAACTAAATCTTATTAATTAATCAATATAAGACTGTTTAGAACTCACCACGGAAATGATATTGTATTGTAAATTGAATATTTTAATTATAATCTTTTGACTAAAGATGTAAGGAATAATACTCCTATTATTT
>BSSO01003602.1:0-16160 GCA_030267885.1 Mesembryanthemum crystallinum | reverse complement strand
CCTACCTCCTACCCTTTTAGTTCATCACCCTCTGAAGCTAAACTCATATAAGAAAACAATGTTTCCATCACATATAAGAATTACTGAGCTAACTCAAGGTAATTAAGTTCAAAATAAGATACTGCCTACGAGGGAAATTAACAGTAACCGTATTCTAGGTAATTATATTTTGGAAAGAGTAGTGCCTATCAAGGAAATTAATAGTAACCAAAAGCATCTCCAATTATATTTCCTATGCACCAAGTCACTGAAGACTTGAAGGACCATCACTTCCCTATACAACTCTCCAAACTCTCCTCCCATTTCCCTTTCCTTCTTGCCTATACGTGAAATATAAGATTGCATTGCTCGCACAGATTTGCAAATTACTAAACATAAAAAAATATAGATGGTTGAATAGGCCTTACATAAAGTCAACCCCAACCCCCTCACATTGACAAGCAATTAGTTTGATCAACAGCCACAGCTAAAAGTCTCAAATAGTTCATACTAAATGTCATTCATAAAAATCTAGCAACATTCTTCTTCCTTCAGAGACTTGCCATTCTTCTCCCCATGCAATTCATTGCAACAAATGGTCTTCAGAGTCAGAACCAGCATAAACAAAAATCCCATTCAAATGCATTCTCTCCACCTCCATTATACTAAATGGATAACCCCATTTACAAATCAATATCATCACTTTGGCAACATATTTGGCATAAACAAAAATCCATTCTTTGTCCTTATAGTAGGTAAGCACAATTGCCAATAATTTCCACCTCAAGCCATTCTAATCCGCGCAAAATGCATAAATTAAACAACCATAACCCAAAATATTTCCTTGAGCCAACGTCCCAATTTATTGTTCCCATATAGATCCCCAATTAACAAACTCCCAATCAACACATCCCACTAAATCAGAGTCACCAAAAAAACCATACAAGAGTGTTCTTACATTCAAGTTTCAATCACCAATTACATTCAAATTTCAATCACCAATTAAACATCCAAAATTTCCAGCATAACTGTAAAATCATATCATAATAACCCTAGAAACATCAAAAGGAAAGAAAACAAACCAGAACTTAAACTCGGGAAGACGTCGAACAAAGGGGCGAAACTCATCGGACCCACGAGTAGGAAGTGTGGGCCCATCGGTGAGTTCCTGGATCTCGGGGTCCACCTGAGGAGAGAGAAAAGCGATGAGGAGATTAAGGATGTAGATGCCGAGGCCATAGGAGACGATGTAGAATCCTTGAACGAAGTAGACTCTCAAAGCATAAGCACAGGCGATGGCAGCGAATGCGATCCAGCGATGGAAGATATGAGGGGTGGACTTGTCGAGGAGATGCTGGAACCGCTGTGATACGACGAAGCCCCACCGTGATGCGAGGGCTGCAGGGGTTGCTGATAGGTCTTCTCCGCCGCCACTTGAGACACCGGCCGTCGTCTCCATTGATTGAATGGAGTTTCTCTCTCTTCGATGATGATTCTCCCCTCTCTCGCTGTGTTTCTCTCTTCTCCGAGGGGCTTGGGAGTTGAGGAGGTGGGACACAAGATTTGTGATTTGGGTGGGGAGGGGAGGAGACCCAATGTCGCTCTTAATTGTAAATCGTGCCTTTTTTTATTTATTTGGGTTGGGGGTATTTCTAGGATTTTCCTACGAAAATTGTAAATTTTCAATCCCAAATATTGTGTGTCACAAAATTTAGAGTGGATAAATAGTTTGCGAGTAATGAAATATGAAGGTATGGTTGTGTGTACTTTAACGTAGGGTTATAGCCGTGTGTGATTATTGTTGTATTCGTGCTTGACTCGTTCATTATCGAATGAACTTTAGTAGTATAGGTTTGTAAGTCATTCACTGACTATCATTAGTTTATTGCTTATTATAACTTGATATAGGAATTAAAACTTATCTGTAATATTACAAACGAGCCGAGCAAAGGTGCTCATACTCGGCTCATTTATTAAGAAACGAGTTTGATTGAGTATGTTCACGAGCCGTTCACAAATGTATCCGTTAATTAGTGCCGTATGTTGAATAAGAAATGAAGATCTTGTCGTCAAATCGTGTCTCACCAAGTGCACACAAGATTTTGCGATGTACATATAATGTGTGCAACGAAAAATTTCAATCAAGTTACCTAATTATGTGTTAGCTGTATCATTCATTATCTTTCCTTTTCTAACCATAAACGAAATAAATAAGAAAATTAAGAACAATAGTCATAATACAAAATTCATTCAGAGTCAACAATATGTGCATTGACATCTCAACTAGCTTATACTATCCATTCCAAATATTGGAGTCACGTCACGACCAAACCAATTGCACATAAATTCACCCCAGCCCACGGTCGTCTAAAACTCATAAACTGGGCGCTATAAAAAATTCCCTCCGGTCACAACCGCCACCGCCACCGCCGCCGCCGCCGCCGCCGCCAGCGCCACCATTCCAAGAATCCCCGCTTTCTGATCTCCGGTGAGTTATCTACCTACATTTTATCATCTCCCTCGGTCACTCTCCTTATTAGCTTATTGGGTGGTTTAGTGGATGGGTGAATTGTAAAATGGATCAATGCTGTATTGATTTCCCTTTTCAATTTCTTTTTAGGGTTAGTTATATACTTGGCGGGAACATTAGATCATCACGGTCAGACATTGGATCTCAGTATTAAAAGATAAGTAGATTTCTCGTTATTGTTGACAGATTTGTGTCGGCAATACTGGTTCTGAATCTGAATGTGATTAATTACATTTCAGTAGCTGCAAAAGTTTTCTCATTTTATGGAGGATTTAGATACCCTAATTATGGATTTGACTTATGTATTGTGAAGTGGGTGATCTTTCACGATTTTGGGAGGCTTATGGACCTATGGTTGATAATTGGAAATCATCTAGTGCACTTTTTGCTATAAGAAAAAAAATAAAAAATCCAATATCTTTAATTTGTGATTAGTGGGTTTTCTTCTGTGAGGAAGGTGGGAGCGAATCCATTTGCCTGCTGGTAGAATCGTTTGTGAATCAAATGCAATCTGATTTCCACTGTTTCATCAATCTGTTTGATGGTTCAGTTTGTGTTTATTCAGACGGTATTATCAGATGGCAGCTTGAGAATAGTGTTTTGTTATCAAAAGTTTCCTGTTTTAATGATGGAAAACTATGTAAATGTGTTGAACAGTCAGTAAGCTGGAAAAGTACCCCTAATTAAACGGGTCTTCCCATTTTTGAAGCGAGGTTCTTCCATAAGGTTGTGAAATATCTTCCAGTGCCCTGCATTACTAAGATTGTGAACCACTGCGCTCATGGAACAGAAGATGTCCTGTGGTGTACCAAACGCAATCCTCAAGTCTCGATAATCTCTTTAATTGAAGTTTTAATTTCAGGATGGGAAAATTCAACTGTCAGATGTACTTCCAATTTGATTTGGGTTCTTTTGAAGTAGGGAATGCATACGGAACATGGTGATCGCCGAATAGTGTCTAGTTACCGTGTCAAAGGCAAAGGATGGGAAGGCTAGTTCGTTGATTTTGGAGAAATATGCATATCAGAGGCCCTGCCCCAAGGTGCAGCCAGGAAATAACCCATCAATAAAGTTAGTGGGTGAGGGAGTATAATGTTGGAGGCTCACTGTGACTAATAACTTGATGTAATTCGATGGAAAAGACTAAAATAAAAGGGCAGGTTCTTTAGAAAGATTTATATGAATGAGATGAGAGTTATATGAATATTTATGAGAATGTAGAGAGCATTTAGAGAGGATTCTTAAGCAAACGTCAGGAACATGCAACTCAACCTACTTGGAATGAGTGGTTTTGAAGGTTTTAATGAGTGAAAGGACAACAACGTGTACCTTTCTCCACGTTTTGGGGGCAATTTGTCAAAAACCGCCATGGTCCATAGAAGAGGTTGGACTTGCAAAACAAATAATCAACTTGGGATCAAATTTTCAAATTAACTCAACAGATGCGAAATGCCTCAATAAATTATTGTCTTATGAAATCAAAGTAATCTTAAGAATGACAGGAGGAAGGATTCCGCGTTATTGTCACTGCTGAGTCTGCTTGACATGGGATTTGCAGGACATTGGTCTAATGTTTCTATTAGTTCTCACAACCCTATGTACATTTATGTCATACCAGGCATTTCAGATATTTATCTTTCCAGTGATCTTGATGTTGTTAGAGTTGTGGTAACCTTTTACAATATGGAGAACTAGCAGGACAAAATAACTAGATAGGAACATTAGTCTTTCTCAAGTAACAATATAAGGGTCCCTAGATGATTTGGGGTTTTGTGGATCAAGTATCAACTTACTTTACCTCTCAGTTTCATCAGACTTTGTATTAGTACTTGACTAAGATAATACAGTAGAGCTGTAAGAAGCATAGCTACTATATTAGTGACCTTAGACCAAGTGATTGGCCATCTTATCATTAGCCTAAATGCCTATTGTGGAAGTGAAACTTTCTTTGTGAAAACTAATGTTTCAATGGAGTCTGTTGCATAAATAAGTGAGTAATATACCTTCCTAGTGGATAGCTTGTTACTCTTTTGCTTGCATCTATGGCTGTATAGTAGAAATCAATCATCTAAAAAAGATTAATTTTACTCACCACTATCAGATGTTTCATATGAAATTTGGATTGATCATTAAATCAGTCACTTCACATCTTGCATTTGGATTCCTTGGCTAGGGATTCATTTGGCTGTAACCTATATTGAGTGAACAAGGTTACATGCTCATCGTCGGTTTCCTGCAGGGTAAATGGAAGAAGGGTCTGCAGAATCCTCATCGCTACCACAGGAGAAAACTACAGATGTTCAACCTTCTGTTCCTGCCACCTCTGGGCAAGATAATTCTGAAAATCGCTCAGCATCAGTAGAACCTGTCTCTGGTATATCTTCATGGGCCAAAAACCTGAAACTACCACAGGCTTCAGGTGAGGCCCAGGGAGACTCTCAAAATGATGCAAGATCAGCCTTTGCACGTTTCACAAGTGGGCTAAAATTGCAATTTCCAGCAGCAACTCCTGCTCCAGACGGAAGTGCGCCAGCTCATTCAACAACTGGGCAAACTGGTGTCCTTGAATCATTTACAAAAGGTTTTGTTGACTCATCCCGTAGTGCAGTAAAGGCTGTGCAGTCTAAAGCACGTCATATGGTCTCACAAAATAAGCGGAGGTACCAGGTAGGCTCTCACTTCTTTGGTGTTTCAAGAGTTACTTTGCTTGATTTTTTTCATGGTTTTGTTGACCCAAATGTCTCGCTATAAGTGTCCTCTACTTCTTATTTGTTGTGAAGTGCAAAAGCATCATGCCAATCAATGCCTTTTCGATTTTGGATCTAGTAGAAATTGGAAACAGTATCCATACATTTACATGGGTAAGGCTGCATACATTAGACCCCATATACCAATCCATAAGCCAAGCATTATGAGAACTGAGAACCACTGGGCTAATGACAGCTTTTTATGCAAATTTAATAGAAGCACAGATGTCATTACAATTTAAGGCGCATAATTATGTTGTGTAAAGATACATTAAGTTTTTCAACTTCTCTTTTTCAGGATGGAGAATTTGATTTGGATATGACATACATCACCGATAATATTGTTGCTATGGGATTTCCTGCTGGTGACATCAGCTCTGGAATTCTTGGATATGTTGAGGTAGACAGTTAGATATGAGAACAGGCCTATCGATTGTTCTGTTATAATCTTATATATAACTCTCCTTGAGGGAATTCATACAGGGGCTCTACAGAAACCATATGGAAGAGGTGATCAAATTTTTCGAGACTCGTCACCAGGTATATATTGAATTTTGAAAAAAAAGAAATTCAATCCCTTAGGCAACTCACGCAACTTGATGTTATGATTTGTCGAGTGATGGATACTCCTGTTGTAATAATAATTACAAAATGGTTGTAATGAATTTATAGCCTAATCTGCTTGCTTCTTGTCAGAATTATTCGCTCCTCCTCATAAGGCACTGAATATTTCATTACTTCATTTCCTTTCTTTGTTCTACTTCTCTTTTTTTGTTGGATATATATTACTGCTATGTGCCATGCAAATAATTGTGGGTGTGTAATCCTTGTGCAGGGGAAATACAAAGTCTACAATCTTTGTTCAGAGAGGTTGTATGATGCATCACTTTTCCAGGGCAAGGTGCAGAGTTTCTCCTTCCACTAATATCTGCATTGTCTTCATCATGAATTGAGTGTGGAACCTTGGATCCGTAGAGATTCTATCCCAACTCTCAGATACACAGATAAACTATATCTATTAGCATTTCCAGCCCTAGTGAATAGCATATTGTGCCTTAAAATTCCTTCTTTGTCTTTGTATTATGCCTCTGAGTTGAATCTGAGAGTTAAGTCCAACACTCCACCACTCTTGAATATCTATTCCATTCCAAAGCTGAACTGCCAGCCATAAATCTTGTTAGCCTTGCTGAGTGTTATGCTTGGACCAAGATAGAAGCAACATATTACAATTTATGTCTCTGGTTTGTTCTTTTTAATTGTCGACTAGGGTTACCTAGAACATGGAAGATGTTCAATTTTTGGCACTGTAATCTGGTGATATTCATGTTTAATTTTTTGACACTTTTTACAGGCTGCATCATTCCCATTCGAGGACCATAACTGTCCACCTATCCACCTTATTTCATCATTTTGTCAAAGTGCCTATATGTGGTTAAAAGAGGATATTGATAACATAGTTGTGGTTCACTGCAAAGCTGGCTTAGGGAGGACCGGATTAATGATTTCTTGTCTTCTTTTGTATTTGAAGGTGAAATTTCAGTCTTGAAGCTTATACCTATCATATTATTCCTGGTTAAAAATTGTACTCCTTGTTGTCTCTGCAGTTTTTCCCAACAGCTGAGGAATCTATTGACTACTTCAATCAGAAACGATGTATAGATGGAAAGGGTCTCGTCCATCCTAGTCAGATTGTTAGTCAATTGCTCCTGTGTTAGTTTTATGTGCATTGCCTGGTCGGCCCTCTTAATCTTTCAAGATAATAACACCTTTTACATTCTATGTAGAGGTATGTCAAATATTTCGAGCGCATTATAAAGGATAATCGTGACAATAATTTACCAAAACGAAGGTATGTTTCTTCATATATATATATTCTTGCTGCTCCCTACAAATTTTTATTATGTACTAAATATATGCTGACACAGGTGTATGCTCAGAGGATTTCGACTTCTTAAGTGCCCTTACTGGATTAGGCCATCAATTACCATCTCTGATCACAATGGTATAATTGAACTGTACCTTCTTAATTCATCCAACTTCTGCCAGAATTGGAGACTATCGAAATAGTTGGTTGCAAATGATAGAAATGAGATTACCTACATTCTGTCATAATCGTCTTGCTTAAGTTGAAATTAGAGGGTATGACAAGTAGATCACTGAGAGTTTTCTTTGCCTTCAGCTATGTAGGTCCTTTAACGAGTCCATTTATTAACACGATTGAGAAGTCCTTATTGGGCAATGTCTCGCTAATATATCCTCTGCTTCTTATATATTGTGAAATAGCAGCAGGTAATGCCTTTAATCAAGGATCCAACAAAACAGCCTCTCTGCAATCGCAGGGGTAAGGTTGGTTCCATTAGACCCCCCCCTGAAAATGATATACTCGCCTAAAGGAGCTTCTTGACAAGCATTGGTAGTACAATAGCTCCTCTATTGGCTCAAAGAGGCGTGAAATGCGTCAGCTGCTTGTTAGATGACACCAAGAGAATTACACATGATAATCATTTGAGTACCTGGAATTATGGTCTTCCTAAATATTTGGTTTGAGAGAAACCCTGATCAGATTCTTTGGTAGCTTTCTTTGAAGTTATGTCTCATACCTTTTCTTTAGTTTCAATGTTATGGCAGTTTCAGGTATCTTTCTTGAATAATTTGGAACAGATTTAACTTTTTATGTGCTGCAATGCTTTTGTGCTTGATGTTCATCTGTTTTTCTAGAAATCCTTCAGCGCATATCTGATCATAATTTTCCTTGTTCACCCTCTTCAAGTCTACTTCCTCTTCTGACCTGAAGATGGAGAGGTTGGAGGAGGGGGGGATACTTGACCACTGGAGTCCTAGCTGCGAATGACGACTCTTAAGTGGTTTCTGATAAAATTAGAGGGCTTCCATGATTAAAGTCCCATTTCAATCAATATGGCACCATTTGGGAATGTTTATATATGTTGATGTTCATTTATAATGTAGAGCATTTTGTCATTTCTATGCATGCCATGTATGCCTAACTTGGGAATGTCTTGCCATCTATAGGCATTCTTTTCACAACCAAGAAACATCCAAAAACCAAGGATTTGATGGTAAAGTTTGTTTCAGATGCTTTAATTGACATTTGAACTGAGTACACTACCTAGTTCTAAAGTCTCACCAAGACACCAACTTGTCTGTCTTTGCAGCCAGAAGACTTCTGGATTAATTCTTCCAAGAAGGGGATAGTGATATTTGCTTTGCCAGGTGAGCCTGGTCTGACGGAGTTGGCGGGCGATTTTAAAATTCACTTTCATGATCGCCATGGCGATTTCTACTGGTTTGTACATGCTGCCTACTCTTCTCCTTTTCCCTTTCTCATAGAGTTGTTGTGTTTCTGAAATTCACTATTCTGCACCAGCAAATTTTGTGATGAAGTAAATCAACTATCTCATTATCCTCTTCACTTACTACTTATTCGCATGGCCCAGTTGCAATTTGTAGCAAAAGGTCCAATGAATCAGCCTCTTTAAAGAAGTGACACTGCGGACAATGACCCCCCAAGCCTCACTATTGGTGGCATCCTTGTGCATTTTTGATGATTTGGATTAGACTTGCGTTCTTACACAGCAGCCACAATGGTCTTCTCTGCCTTGTTAGTTTGATTGATGTGATTGTGCTTCTTGGCAACAGGATTTAGTCATTCTGAGTTTCCCTGCTGCTGTGTTTTTCTTTGAGTCTGATAGAACATTATCAAACTGTGTCTTACATCTGTGATTATCAACTCAAATTGAGTTGTTCATTCCATGTTTAACCTACTCTTGTTGATATTATCAACCTTAATACTAACTTGGGTATTTTCTTCTTTTTACTACAGTTGGTTTAACACAACAATGACAGAGAACAGGATTATCATAAACAGCGATGACCTCGATGGCTTTGACAAGGTAACTCTTATCTGATAGTGGAGGAACTGAAACATTTTCCTATCTTTGTTTTGTAATAATGCTTTCAGTTACCCTTTTTGTGTGACTGAAGGGGCTGATTTTTGTTTGTGACCATTGACTTCGTTTACTCTGGTTATTATCTAATACCTGACTTGTGCTTTACAGAGAAAGCTTCCTTCACCAACATTCCAGGTGGAAATAGTAATGATAGATTATGATGGCACAGTTCCAAAAAGGTCAAATACCGAACAGGTAAAAACAGCTTCTGATGGAAGCTCAGATCGCACTTTAAATGGCAACAATGGTGTTCCTGTTACACCAAGCGAAAAGGGGTCATCTGGAAAAGAAGACAAAGATGATGTATTCTCAGACAGTGATGGGGAAGAAGGCGAAACTTCTAGACCCAATCAACCTCAAGCTTCTGCTGCCAATAATCATGCTGCCAATTTGACACAAAGGACTCAGCAAATGTCTATTAGCAGTACAGATCTTGCACAAAATAGAACTACCGACTCTACTGGGGATGGAGCAAGCAGATCTAAAGCAGGCCATGAAACACCACAGCTATCACCTGCAGTAACTGATTTTAAGGCAATTGCAGCTGATGCTTCAGTTTTCAGTTTTGGAGATGATGAAGACTACGACAGTGAATGAATAGAGAGGAGGTTTCTGTAATTTCACTGCTGCCTGACAAAATATCCAAATTTCCAGTTTTGCAGATCAGTTTACCAGTTTTTGTTAAATGCTCTTCAAAATGAGTGATGATCCCTTTTTTCTTTTTCTCATCCACCTCAGTCTGACATTTTCTTTTTGATGTGATGTCAGAGTTATGTGGAAAATTATGTTGTACAATACAGTTACAATGAAGAGTGTTGTACAAGTATTCGCTTGTCATGCCAATTAGCCAGCATGCAATTTATAAAAAAATTCTAGTGCTTAGACAACACTACTTCCCTGGGTGTTGCAGTCTATAATAGTTGAAGTATTGGTTAGAAAATTGGAAGCAGAAGGCATGTGAAACCAGCTTTCAGTAGTGAGAACCCAGAAACTATTACATTACAAAAGATGATGTGCTGCTACAATGAATTTGAAATTAGTAAAATAAAAGGAACAGCCAAAAAGTACAATCCCGTAAGATTGTGTGAAAAGCTAAAAATCAGCAGAGTGCCAACTTCAACCACCAGTAACCTGCCGAAAAAATACATCAAATGTGATGACTCCACATTGTTTACTTGCATAGCAATGTCCGCAGCAACAGGCTTTTCTTGACCAACACATTACAGCCTTGGGTGCGGCAGTGAAGCCATGTGAATTCATATGGTGGTGACGTTCGCAGAATTGGGCATTTCATCATTAAAGCCCTTGTTTCCTAGTGAGAGCAGCTATGATCTTGTGCAGGCTAGAAATCTCTTGATCTCTTTGACTTACCAATTCCTTCAATCTCTCAATCTCCTTTACATGATCGATAAATGGATTATCCACCGAAGCTCTGGTACTTTGGTCCATCTTCAACTTTTTGGGCTCACCTGCAGCTACCTCAGTTGGACATGACCGCTTTGCAGGATTATCACGAGTCATTTTACGGATGTATATTTTATCAGAAGAGCCAGATTTCAGCTGGACGGGGATTGGTTTCTGTGGCCGACCAGAAGAGTCCTAAAAGATGGTGGAACAATCAGTTCAGCTCTCATTTCAACACATTAATGTCCACAAAAACTATTAGAAACATAGAAATGAGAAGAGAATAAACATAAACCTTATCTTCATCTCCCTGCAGATTTTCATATGCAGCAAGGGCGTCTTCTGGACTTCCAAAAGTAGCAAAAGCAGAATATCTCTCGCCTCGGCCTTTTTTATTAGTCTGCCAATATTGCACCATAAAAGGCAATCTTCAGATTAACTAGTATGTGCAGAAAGATACTAATTGCAGACAGCCGAAAATGTAAATGAAATCTAGAAGCTCCTTCAATCAACTGCTTTGTTTTATTATCAAATGGAACCAAAATAAACCTCGATAAGAAAACAAAAAGCTCATGGGCAACAGTGACACAGATCATCAGTAAATATTGTACTATCCAATGCCCTTTCACAAGCAGAACCAATGCATTACATACAGCTTCTGTAGGAGCTAGTACACAACCTATTAAAAAACCACTTAGGTCCCAAGATTAGCATATTAGTTCTTTATGTTGCAATTTGACAGAAATCATTGAATGTAAGAAAATATTTATCAAATTATCTAAGTGTTCATCACACAAGTGAGTGTCGCGTATCCAAAATGGGTACTTAAAGTAAAACAAAGAGTCTAGTTAACATAGAGTGTACTAAGTTTTTCTTTCCCCACTGTTAAAGTGCATGAGTTTCAACAGCCAAAGATTTGACCTGTAATGTCCCAGCCCAAAGAAAACAAGGAAAAGAAAAACAAGAGAAAAGAAAAGAAGAAAAAAGAAACATAAAACTTCAGCAACAAGGAGGTAGAACATAAATTGCACAAATTTAAAGAAAACATAAAGTGATGTCATAATTATACAACCACCTGAACTTCAATTTTAAAGTCTCCAGGGATAAGCTGATGCAGTTCTTCACTTGGCAGATCCTTTGGAATTCTGTGTATGAAGAGCTTGGCCCTGTCACTGTCAGGCACCTGAAGTACTGGACCTTAGTTTATAGAAACAAAATTTATAAAATGAAAACCAGTTCTGTTCAAAGTTTAACTTACTTCATCCTGAGCTACAGGAAGAACATCATCAAATCCTTTCTCGATCTTGGCAACCACAAGCTTCATAGCTGCACGTGCGTCATCAACACAATTGTGCGGTGCCCCTTTCTTGCGAAGCTCATAACCTAACACAGACTGGCAAGACAAATTTTGGAGGAAAAATAACATGTGAGAATGCATTATCCTTACTAAATTTGTACAAAATAAATGGTCACAATGCACTATAAGCAACCTCCAAAGTTCACATATACATAGAGATACAAGAAATGGACATGCCTTGCATAAATCATTTAAGGAGGGTCTTCTTCTAGTAGATTCATCTCCATACTTGAAGATAAAAGAGGTGTCAATTACTCTTGCATGATCTACCTTCAATGCTGTGAAAAGAATATGACAATTGAATAACTGATCTCACATGCACATAATTCCCAAGCACACATTCCCGAACTTGAAAGTAGTAGTAGTGTACTAACCTTTCAGATCGTTACTGAGACTATGGCCGACTAAAATAGCCCCTTGTGACAACATCCTCTTCAGCGATTTCTTTGGTAAGTAAAAAAGACAAATGTTGGGTAAGTACTAAGATTGTACCAGTGTATGAACTTGGTTTGTTCTTTGGTAAATAAAACTTACATTATCCCCACCCCGCAAAGAAAAGAAAGATAGACCACACTCAAGGACAATAAAAATTTGTAAATTGCCAAAATAGATTTCAAACCTGTACATCTGCAAGGGTTAGAGTAATTCCATCTAAATCCTCTGCAGAAACACCAGTAATTTGTGTCCTGTAATCTGCAACTGCTTTATTAGGATTGACAAATTCATGGAGTTGTTCCTGAAAAATTTAATGACATCATCATACAGATATAAATTGGTGAGACAGACTTGAACACTAGAAGCCTGTACAAATTCTGGTCTTAAGTTGAAATCAACAACTTGTATGGCTGTACCCGCAAATCCCGATCCACGACACATAGTTTAACTAATGCTTCACTTCCATCCTCACAGAGAACCATCTCACAATCAACAGCCAGCAATGTATTTGATCTTGGCAACTTGGATTTCTTACCAAGTTTTGTAACAATCCAGTCCTGCACACCATCCTCACTTAGTGAAAACTCAAACTAATGAAGAGATGCCAATAATTCATACGACGAAAACCATGAAAAGCTTCTCATGGAGTCATCAAAAGATGTGATAGCAAAACCAGGCAGTACCAAAAGAGATCATAAACCACACCTCTTCATGTGATGGAAATGAATACTCCATTGGATATTGTGGGTGTTCAAGCGTCAAATGGACCAACTTCTGCACTGCCACAATAACCAACACACTTGGATTATAACTTAGACAAAAGAAACAAGAAAAACTACTAATGATAATATTCAATGGTTTGAAAGCTCAGAGTTACAATTACGCTAGGAGGGCGTTTGGTTCACCATGTTTTGGGGAGTCAGAATGGAATCAGTTTCAGTTTCTCAGTCTTTGGTTCACCAACTCTTCAATCCATTACCATTACTTTGGGATAATGGAATCCACAATTTGTTACCCTCTTCTCCCCATGGGCCTCAAAAACCATTACTTGGGGGTAGCCAACTAGCCATTACCACCACCACCACCACCACGACCGCCACCACCACCATTGATCTAGAGGGGGGAGGAGAGAGAGAGGAGAGCATCGGTAACAGGGGCAAAATATGAGATCCAAACTCAAATTTTGCTAATTAATTTCGGAATTTTGTTCAATAGTACCTTTCTCTAGCAAAGTTGAGAGATCCAGACTCAAAATTGCTTCTACATTGTGGACTTGGTTCAATGGCAGTTTTCTCTAGCAAAGTTAGGGGATTTCTCCATTGTTGCTTTGCTTCTTCATTTTCTATGCTATGATATTTGAGCTCTAATAGCAGATTGGAGGTTTTCTGGAGCAAATTTGGATTTTGGTTCAATAAGTTGGGGTGGTTTCGAGAGAGAGAGAGAGAGGGGAGGGGGGGAGTGTGTGAGCCAAGAGTAGTGGTCATAGGTGGTGTGAGAGAGAAAATGAAGAGGTTGAGGAATGCTAAATGTGATGTAACCAATTAACCAAACACCTTTAAACAAGTAATGGATGGGTTACCATTCCTCCCCTTATTCAATTCTATTCCATTACTATCAATGTGAGTGAACCAAACACCCCCTAGTTGTGTTCAAGTGCCAAAAAAAAATAATAGTAATAATAAATCAACCTCTGCACTAGCACAACAACCAGCACACTAGGATTTTAACTTTGACATAAGATACAACATGAAGCCACCTACTGTCATCATAAGGTTTTCCTGCCAAATCTCTTCTAGCCGTACCGAAACTAGGGTTGCCACATCCCTAGTAAATAACACATTACTGTCGATGATGTTTGACAAACACTGTCTTTATAAGACCATACCCAGAGATGCCGAACTAAGCTAAACTAGAACAGTGAGGCCCAGCCCAAGAGTTGGTAAACTAGAATGAGAGTATATAACTAGTTAGGTGTAAGTTATGCACCATTTATCCTCCCCATGCTAACCATCCCAAAGTTCTAAACAAATTATCATGAATGTATAATACGGATTATAAATGTCTAATTCACCTGCTCAGGAGATTCAGCTTCTTGGGATTTCACGACTTGCTTCACCAGCTCCCGATTTGAGTGGCTTTTCAAAAGTTTTTCAAAGTACTGCATAATGCCAACAACAGGGTATAAGGATATGCAACAAAATGACAGAGAAGAAAGAAATGGGAGATTCATATTACTCTTATATCTTCCTCTTTTTTGAATGTTTGTAGAAAAGCGAGCAATACGTCAGGGGTCCTCCTGCCTGGATCGCTCAAGCTAGCACCAAGTTTTGTATCATGAACTTTTAGAAAATCCTTCCATTCTCCTTTATCACCCTTCATTTCTCGCTTTTGTGCCAACTTGACAATTTGAACAAGAGCCTGTAGATGTAGCATCAGGAATCAAAGTATTGAGAATTTGGTGTTGATAAACCAGAAAGAGTTGCGACCAATAATGAAGAAATTTTTTGTTAAATTCATTACATATTATTACAGGGTCATTGTCCATGTAATGCCATGTCGAAGTCCATAAGGTTGGCATATTGGAACAAATTCCCCTCTTTCAAAAACCTTTCTTTTAAAAAATATTTAGAAAAATACAAAAACTACCAGTATTGAAGAATTCACCAGCCACCGAATTGCCCCCTTTTGAGCCCAATATTCATGAAAGGAAACCTCTCTACCACTTCATACCCACAAACAACCAACATCAAACACCCTTACTCCCTAATAACATATGGATTCAATTGCAAAATGTTTACAAATATAGTAAAATCATAAACCCTAAAACTAAAAAAAAAACTCTCTTGGAAGGGCACGAAAGGGATGCATTTGAAGGCAAGGAACCATAAAAGAAAACATTCAACAAATTCACAGAGTTCCAACATTTGCATTGCATTATGATACACCGCAAGGATAGTTCCTTTATCAACCCAAAACCCCCCAAAACAGTAGAGTTATAGACAAAATCGCTACTTCCATAACTCAATTCAATGATGGCCCAACAAAACCAAAAAAAAAAAAAAAAAAAAAAAAGGGAAGGTGATACAGTGACTAGATTGAATGGACATTTGGGGCCGAAGCGAGAAGCATAGAGTGAGGAAAGAGAGAAGGGAGAAGAAAAAGCTTACGTCTTTCCCTGCGGTGGCGAGCTTCCCGTCCATTATGTCAAACTAGTGAAGAGAGAGAAGGGAGGAAAACAGAAAGATAAGTAAACAAATAAAGAAACGCTTGAGTTGTGAGATGAGCAGCTCGAACTGGTGTGGTAATGGCGGCTGCACCCGCTCGTGTTTGAGGAGGCGGGAGAGGGGAAGAGGGGAAGAGGGCGAGAGTGTGTTTCGCCCTTTGCCAATTATACAGTTCTTTTTTTTTTTTTTTCCCCCTTTTACCTTTTCTTTAATCTCATTCTTTTTTTAATTACATTTTTTTTTTTTTGACAACTTAATCTCATTTGTGGATACCCTTATACGATACATGCTCTTGACAAACTCATGCAAAGCACCATGAACCTAAACTGAGTATGAAAGAATTTAATTTATCACAACTACTCTTGGACTACAATGCACGGATACTTCACCTAGCAGACGTATCCCGTATCCGATACCGATACTCTATAGATACTCAACCGATACTTGTGGATACGCACCCGATACGTCTCCTAAAACGTGTCCAATTTTTTGGCTATAAGAATTAAAGAAATAATC
>BSSO01003601.1:0-16161 GCA_030267885.1 Mesembryanthemum crystallinum | reverse complement strand
TTACTCTCTTTTCCGGCCAAAAAATGGTGTTTTTTTCCCCGTTTTGCCCCTCATGTGTGTTTTTTAACCTATTTTCTTTCTATTTTCATATTTCCTTTTCCTTTATATTTTTCACCAAAAAATCTTTTACCCCTCTTATAATTTATGGTCTTTGTGAAGATTAAAGAGGGGGAAAAGATTTTTTGGGGAAAAATATAAAGGAAAGGAAAAGGAAATGTGAAAAAAAAAGGAAGAAAATAGGTTAAAAAAACACATGTGAGGGGCAAAATGGGGATAAAACACTATTTTTTGGCCGGAAAAGAGAGTAAGGGGGGACTTACAGGACAGAAATTTTTTAAAAGGTGGTTCCCCACCAAAAACATTTTATAAGGAGGGACTTCACAAAAAACCCTATATATAAAGGGGTTCCCCGCAAAAAATCCTAAAAAAAACCCAATAAAAAAAAATGGCTATTTGTACTTGTCCAAACACAGGCATATTGTATTCATATATCACGTGTGTTCAAGTATGACCATGAACTGAGAAATAAAACCAGTGGCTGAGATTGAGAGGATAATAGTTCCTAGCTAGCAGAGGGGAGGTAATGAGTGAGAAAATGGTGCTGGAGAAGGAAGAAACAAGGGGAGAGGAGAGAGAGGAAGACAATCTATGGAGTGGATACAAGATGGGGGGGAAGATACAGCTGAGCCACAGAGTGGTTATGGCGCCTATGACGCGTTGCAGGGCGTTGGGTGGCGTCCCAAATGAAGCCATGGTTGAGTATTACTCTCAACGTGCCACTGAAGGTGGTCTTCTCATTTCGGAAGGCACTCTCATCTCTCCCTATGCTATCGGGTAATGCTAACCGCTCTTTTGGTGCACAACTAGTTAGTTGCCCCACGGTTTATTATCGATTTTAATTGTATATATAAACTTGATTGTTCTATATGGGTGTGTTTATTTCAACTGAAAAGTGTAGAATTCGATAGTTAGCTTACACAATTTGAGAGGGTACGAATAAATTACGATACCCGAGCAATGCAGCAAAGACTCTTTCTCCATTAATACACAAGTATTGGAATTGTAATGAAAATCTATGCCCTGGCAACTGGCAAGACTGTGACAGAGTTTGAATTATGTGCTACAGCTCCTTTTACATTCAAGGGAGAAGTGTTTTTCCTTTTTTTCTTTTTTGTTTTGACTTATACTGATGTTGGATTTCAACTTTCAAGCTAAACGGAATATAGATCTAATTCTAATGTAGTTGGGTGCTCTTTTTGAAGTCCATTTTCAATAAAGAGCAATAAAAATGAAGAGCAAAACTCAATTAAAACCTGTTAGAAGAACATAGACATTCAAGATAAACACACCTATGAATTCAAGGATTAATATACCCAATAATGACCTAGTAGAATTACCAATAAACTGACAACTACTCTGTTATGCCTTTTTCTAATATGGTATAAAATTATTTCAAGAGAAGGCGTAATCAGATTTGGAACATTAAGCACCATCCCTAAAAAGAGTTAGCGCCATTGCAGAAATGAGTGAACTGAAACTCATTTTTGCAGGTATCCTAATTGCCCAGGTATTTACCTTGAGGAACAAGTTGAGGCATGGAAGAAAATCACTGATGCTGTTCATGCAAAAGGGGCTTTCATTTTCTGTCAACTGTGGCACGTAGGACGCGCCTCACACATTGGTATTAACTATAATAGCCTCAGTGATTTTGTTTCCAGAATTCCATCATTAATAAGCACATAATAGTACAAAGAAATCCAGTACTGAAATATTCTCCTAAGAAAGTTACCTGCTTGTGAATGAATTCAAAGTAACTGATAGTTTCTGCCTGTGAATGTAGCATACCAACCTGATGGTGTGGCACCAATATCTTCAACAAATAAGCCTATATCAAGCAGGTGGAAAGTAATATTACCTGATGGATCTCTGGCTGATTATTCAAATCCCCGAGCGTTAGCTTCTTCAGAGATTTTGGAGCTCATTGAGCAATACCGTCAAGCAGCCATAAACGCCATCCGAGCTGGCTTTGATGGAGTCGAGCTTCATGCAGCCTATGGTTACATCATCGATCAGTTCTTGAAAGATGGGATCAATGACAGAACCGACGAGTATGGTGGGTCCCTAGAGAACAGATGCAAATTCTTGATGCAGATTCTCAATGCTGTGGTTGAAGCCATTGGGATTGAGAGGGTTGGGGTGAAGATATCCCCGACACTGTATCACCAAGATGCTCATGATTCTGACCCACTTGCTCTAGGCTTAGCAGTAGTGGATAGACTTAACAGGCTGCAGGAAAAATTAGGGCTTAAGTTGACTCACCTCCAAATTCAAGCAGGATCACTTAGCCGTGGCACTGATGAGAGAGAAAATGAACTGTTGAGGAAACTCAGGAAAGCATACCAGGGAACTTTCATGATCAGCGGAGGGTTCAGCAGAGAACTGGGCATGAAGGCTATCGCGGGAGGGGATGCTGATCTGATTGCTTATGCTCGACATTTTCTCTCAAACCCGGATTTGGTTCGCCGGTTCAAGGTTGATGCACCATTGAATGAGTACAATGCTGCAACTTTTTATACCCATGATCCTGTGGTGGGTTATACAGATTACCCCTTCTTGGGTGCAAATACTGAACCCTGAAATGTTCACTTTTGAATCTTGATGTTTGCCCATGCTTGCCTTGCTCCTGAGTGAAAGATAACTAGCTAGTGCACATATTACTGATCAGTGATCATCCACTAGAGAGAGAGAGGAGGGGGGGGGGGGAACCATGGCCATATGTAGTTTCTTTCAAGTGGATGCAAAATTGAAAGAAGAATAGTAATAAAACTGCCTCTGTCATTGAATTTTGAGTTTTTAATCTTACAGCCTAGACTGAATTTCACAGTAAAATGATTCATGCACTAATTCCTTAGCATATCTTAGTGCTATATACTAATGCAATCCGTAATCAGCTCTTTACCTGTTTCCTACAATGTGTATGATTGTGTAGTTTCTACTCATCCTGTTGGTTCTCTAAATACATGGCTCACAAAATTGAGTGAAGTTAATGTATACATTCCTTCACTCGGATGTGCTTTACCAAAAGGATTCTAAAGTTGGAATGGAATGATGGCTAAATGAAATTGCATGGATCAACCTGTTCAAAAGTCACACTCCTAGACACTTTGCCCAGCAACAAATACTTGCCACTCCATTTGGCAGGCTATAATTAGCTTGAGAAGAAGCATCGTTAGCCAGATCTTCATAAGTAGACCACTTATAAACCCCTCGTTCTTGCTTGCTTCCAGGTACAGTGTTGTCCAGCACAAAAGCTATCAAGAAGGACACCACCATGTTCATAGAAAATAGACCGTTCATAGCAAAATCAAGCTGGTGTGAAAACAGATAAACATAAAATCAGCTCATGTAAAGGGTGCAAAAAACGGAAAACTTAGAAGCAAGGGCAAGCGAACAAGCCAGCTGAAGATGCATAAATTTCTTCATATGCACCCACACAAGTGCATATGTAAGATTAGATTTGTAAAAGCCCCCTCCCCTCAAAAAAAATAAAGTACGTGTGAAACAGATAATAATTTTGAGCAGGTGAAGGATATAAGGAAACAACATATGAGGTGCCAGTATGCATGATTTCAAGTCAAAAAAATTGTTTTCTACTAAATAATTTCTCGGACCAAGTTCAAGCTTAATCAACTACTCCTTCAGACCAGCCTGTCTAGCAACAACTTCATGGACCTTCATAACACAGAAAACACTCCTTTGGCACAGTAAAAACTTGAATGATGATAGGTCCTTTCTTTAATCCACCATTAGTTTTGGTTATCTTTTTAGTTAAGTAACAAGTCCTAATTAGCTTACTTCAAACAATAAAACACAACTCACTTGTGGATTTCCAGTGTGAACAGGCCCACTTGACGCTGCTGCATATGGAATCAGATAGCTGGGAAGTATCAAGTTTATCTCAGGTTCAAACTGCTGGAAATATGCAGGAATAGACAAACCAAGAAACAAGGAAACACCAACTATTCCGAAGTTTCGAAAACTGGAAGCTTGAGTATATTGCAAATTTAACAGACCGAGAGCTATGGTAAGTGCCCAAATGAAGCACAACACGGAAGCAGCCAATGCTTGTGGTATGGAAGCAAGGCTACCGCCCACTTTTCCTGAAACAAACAGATTTTGAATACAATAAGAGCCTCTATATGTAACACTCACAATTGAGAGGAGTAGGGAACATTGTAGTAGAAATGGTTGACCAAAAAAGGTTTTGAGTAAGCTATAATTACCAATAAAAGAGAACAAGATTAAAAGTACAGCCCCAAGTTGCACAGCCCTTCGATTGGCGACTTTACTTATGTTGATTGTATGCACGTTCTCTGTTAGGGTTGTTGACCCAGTTCCAGTACCCCAAAGTCCAGCTAGTAAACTGCAAAATCCTTCCATCCCAATTCCTCTGGTCACAATTCCTGGGCTTGGGGGCTTTGAGTTGACTCGTAAGGATGCGGAGTAATACGTTCCAACCTATGCAAGTGACATACAAGGGTTAGACCCAGAAAAAATCTGTCTCCATGCTCACAACATTGCCAAAAAATATTCTCTTCAGTTGACCAGATAGACAAATATGACAACACTACATTATACGTGGCTGCCAATTGAATGGCTTTAAATAACTGCAAATGTCAATCATTCTCAACAAGGAAAGGCTACTTGGGTTCCCAAAAGAATATTGGAGAGTCACAGAAATGCAATAAAGTTGTGTATATCAAAGTAGTACTTTCAGCCACAAAGCTCCAAAGCATATAGTTTATCGAAGTCACAGGTTGATCTTTCCATCTGAAGAATGGGGTACTCACCGAGTCTACTGATGAAATTAGTGATACAATGATCATGATGATAGAAGTCCTGAAGTGGAAGATAGGAACACCCCATTGTAACGGGTACGGAATTCTAATCCAGGCAGAAGTCCTCCATGCATCTGAGACATCTGTTCGGCAGTGCTTCATAGTATATGCATGTTTTATGCATGCATCAATCAAGATATTTGAGCTCGGTATGTTGGGACTGCAATCCCTAAAGTTGTAGGCTCCACCAGCTGTTAAAAAGAAAGCGTATGCCCATGTAATAACAATACTGAGCGGGACCTGCAGGATTTTAAAAGGGTCAAGAAAATCTTAGTCTGAAAATGTCAAGAGTTCTCCCACAGTTCTCTTTCATATTATTTTTCAAGTGCTATAAAATTGCTACTATCAGATATAAAGAACGATCATCTAGCAGCATATTTCATGTGTTTCAGAATTACTAAATGTCTTCTCATACGGGAAAACGAGATTAAATAAAATGCACACACAGTACACTCTTAGCAGTCACATAAGAAGCATGGACACGTCCAGTAGCTATTGTGTTGTGTGTCCGACAAACGGACACAACATCACACTACATGCGTGTCTGATACATTAAGGCTTCTTGCTCTCTTAAAGTGGTGCTTCCTGTGTCTGTGTCCGCTTCCATGGAACCAAGAACGTCACTAGCAAGAATCAACAGATCAATAGTATACAAGTGATGATACAGGTTAACCTAACCATTAAACGAGGAATCAATTTCCAATAAAACTGCTCTCAGACAAAATAAAGTTCCTGATGCCCAGCCTAACACAGCACAGACAAGAGAAACAGAAGAAATATTTCAGTTCCAAATAGCAACATAAATCCGGGGGGGGGGGGAAGTGACTGTTTACGTAATGGGATCCTTTTGAAACAATGCCATTCCCAAGAAGCTATCACACACAGATAAAAAGACAATACCAAGAAAGATGAGCAACAGAATGCAGCATATAAATTACAGAATTAGTTACAGTACAGATGCTACTGAGCACTATACATAAGTGGGCAATTAGGCATACTTTTCCAGAGGTGATCAAAGTGTGATGCTTATAAGCTTAGACAACAGGTAAGATGTATGCCCACACAATATACACTTTTACATCAGTTACTTGTGGATTAATCATCCAGAAACTTTAAATTATAAAGTGGAAACTGATATACATACCGCATAAATCTGGAATATTTTATGTCCTGAGAAGGATACCCCTCGAATGTACTGCAAAGGAGGGAAATCAGTACACATCAGGTATCGGTCAAAACAGTCAGTGACTGGAGAACATAGATGGAATGCTCAACAACAATCATGACGAATTCAGTTGTCCAGAGAATGAACATTGGATGTGAACCACTGTTGAATTAAATCCAGTCATCATCTCACCAGGGTAAAAAAAAGAATCAACAGTATCAGAGGTATGCTTAGTTCGACACAACTACCAGCTTGAGGGAACCCGTAGCTGAAAAAGGCTAAACCTACGGCAGCAATAGTTGGTGCTACCACAACTGGGTTTATCAATCTGCAATAATACGAATTAAGATGTTAACTGAAATACTCTCCTTTTGAATGTATTATACGACTACAGGAGAAAACTAAATCATTATTGAAGGGTCAAGTTTGTATTCATAAACAATCCTACACATTACCTCAATAACAAAGACATGAGACCGCTGAATCCCAGTAGACACTGGAAAAGTGAACCGATTAATATAGCCCCTTGTAACTCCCTCATTATGTACCTGAATTTCTGTAGTTCATTAATCAGTATAAAAATAGAAAAGGATTGTCACTGAAACTGCATAATCATCGATAGTCTTGTAACATTATGACTTCAAAGACCAGCATCAGTATTTAAAATAATCGAGTTTTATCATCACATCCAATGAGTAGAATTTGGTCATATAATTGAAAAGCAAGATAGATAAACAGAAGCAAGGCATGGCATAACAAAATGACCATGTTGTAATTGCTACCATCCTTCAGAAAATCACAACTATCAGTATCGAATGTTTACCCTACAGGAATGAGTATTCCTAAAAAAAAAAATACATAATATGAGAACAGATTAACAGACCTAGAATTTACTACCTACTAAAGAAATTTAAGGTGAACATGCAGAATACTTACATGTTCTGTAAGGTTACGGAACTCTTGCGAATTTATGATAACTAATGCAGGTGCCAAATATACAAATGAGCTTCCTTGCACCAAGGGAAGCCGAGTACCAAAGTAGGAATGCAGTATTGTTGTGATGCCAGACACCAGCAACATTGTAGATATCACATTAGCAGTATCCTTCTGCCATAGTCAAAGTACAAACTTATGTCAGACCAAGTTGATCAACATATTTTTTTCAAAATGCACATATTTATTGCATAGACACAATAAGATACTTACATCACTTCCACCCATCAGTGGTACTGTTATAATAGGAATTAACACAAGTGAACCAACAAGTGACAAATAATGCTGGATCCCATAATAGGTTAGTGAAGCTGCAATATAGACAACCAAATATAAGCGAAGACTCCATGTAAACTAGCCATTTATCTCACAAGACGAAAACTAAAAACACCAAACAGTACTAGAGTAGACAATTACTACTATGGCACCAGTCATTATGCATCTTCAGCTAATTGCTAAATATTGAGCGGACCAAACGCTTATTAAAGTGGGAGTAAGAATACTCCATATTGTTTTATCTTGCTTGCTAAACTTGATGGTGTCATATGTTCTACTCTTTTCAACACCAGACAGGTAAACCCAAAGCTTCGGTAAGTTTAAGCTCTTCTCATGCCATCAGTAAATTAAAGACCTTCACAGCATGTGGACATCAATTTTTTCTCAACGAAAGCATCGTCTACAATAAACGCATGTCCAAAAATCCGCACTTGAGCTCCAACACAAAAGTGTGTTGCATTGTTTTGATTCTCTTTCACAAATCAATTCCATGTTAACCCAAGAGGTGTTGGCCCACTGGTAAACAAGCTTTAGCTTATACACCAGGTCAGGGGTTCGAGCCTCCTGGGGAGCACCTACACAAATATATTCGTGGAATACCCGAGACCGTGCGTTAGGAGGTGCCATTTAGCCACGCCCAAGGGGGAAGGAAAAATCAATTCCATGTTAATGTTTTTTTGCTACTCAAGTGAAATTAAAAGAATTGTGTTGAAACTTAGCTACACATTATCTTAACGGACCTCCCCAGACCCTGCCGTAGGCATGGTGTCGTTGTTGTTGTTGTTGTGTTGATAAATAGTAGAAACTTAGCTATACATTATCTTAGCAGTAAATTAAATCCCAACTTAACAACTTTGCAGCATTGTTCAAGTTCCTCTCAAGACAACTCATTCATCAGTTAAGAATTAAACTCCACTACTTTAGTAGCAAACATTTCTTCCTAGCAATAAATTTTGCTATGAAAAAGTTGTAGAGATTCAAGTCAAGCACAGACATGCATAAACTATACACACACTAATAATCGACAATAATTTATAAACAGGTTGATAAATTTTCAAATTAACAGTTGACAAAGCTGAGAGCATACTCACCAAAACCCGGATTGTCCAAAATCCCACATTTAACTTCAAATGACTTGGGACCACTTCCAAAAATTGGCTCTTGATCAGGGAATTCATTGAAGCTCCTTCCATTTTCAGCATTAAATTCCTCTATCTTAGACTCATCTGCTGCATTGCCCTCAGAAAGTCCATGGCCACTTCCATTACCATTTCCATTCCCATTCCCATTCCCATTCAATCCCACTCTCCTCTCCTCATCTATGGAACCCAGATCATTCCCATTCCTGTGCAAATCATTACTACTAGTTGGGTCAATTTCAGAGCCCCTTTCCGTTCTATTCCTACCCAAAACCGGATCAAATTCATTCTTAGAAGAGAGAGAGCCTTTTCTCTCATCAACACCTCTCTCCAAATCAATCCCACTTCTCTCATTCTTCCGGAAACTTCTACTTGAACTACTACCAGTAGCCGTCTCACCAGAGAACATGGACACAAACCCAGTTCTCTTAGCCCAAGATCTCAAGTCTCTTGGGTTATGGTCTGTCTTTGGAAGATATGGTTCGATGTTGTCCTCATTTGGCGGCTCCGAACCACCGCCCCTTTGTTTTTTGGCCCTATCATGGGTTCTTGAGCTCGACCCAGTTGCCATTTCTGGTTCTTCTCAAACGGGTGCAGCTTATTTTGCTAAAAAAAGGCAGAACTTTCACCACAGATTCAAAAATTTGGCTCTAGTGCCTGAGCTACCAAGTGTGAATATGATTGCTCAAGAGAAATCAAAAATGAAATGAAAGAAATGATGGAGAAGTAGAAACAAAGAAAGAAAGAATTGTTTACTACAAACTAGAGTATCAATCAAGAGCATGATTAAGAAAGTGGGCGCATGTGATGAGCGTGGTTAGCTCAGTGAAGAGAGAGAGAGAGAGTTGAGCTAGTGACTGTGAGGGTATCTTAATTTTTTTGGGTTGTTTCAAAGGTGACACCTTTTTTTGTACTTTACGAGCTTTCTTCTTCCTTTCAAAATTATATTCTGGAGGACTCCATGTCCAGTTGCTGTCGCCTATATCAGTTGAATTACAGTACTTTTTTTTTTTTTTTTTTTTTTGCTACAAGGGCACATGCAATAGTCCGCAAACCACAATGGTAAAGGAGGTTTTTAATCTCTCTACAATAAGGATCGAACCCTTAACCACTGGGTTGTGAGAGTGGGATTTTTTTTTTTTTTTGTTCACAACCAAGGGTATCCACTATCGACAACAGTGACTATTCTCCGCGCTGGCTTGTAGACACCTCAAAAGGGACAATTACAGTACATAAATACCCGGCGAAGTTACAGAAATGCCCATCTCATTCGTACTTTATGTGCCGTGGACTTGGAGTTGGGTGATTCAGAAGTCAGAACGGCAAAGATTTGGTGGATGGGTCCAACTCCAGGCCCCAGGATCAAGAATTTGTCAGTTTTTACCTTACCATTTGGTTATTTTGTTCTACCTCCATGGCAACCAAAAACAATTTTGCACACTTGTCAATACAACTTTTCGAATTGAACCAAATGACTAGTTAATAAAGTTTTAGTAAGACCATACTAATACTTTCATACATTTCATACTATAGTGTAATACTTAAAAATAAGTTGAGCTGGATTTATTCTATGAGACCGCCTCATATAAGTTTTTGTAGGAAGTTAGAAGTCACTTTAGGAATATCAATATCTTAACAATAATCAAATATAATGAAATAGTTTTTTTTTTCTTTTATTTTAGATGAGGCACAAAGGCAACACAAACTCTCAAGTCTCAACCTCGCAAGTTAGGAGAGTCATAACCACACTAATACACAGCCTTGAAGGTGATCCATGGATATAATATGCTGTAATAAAATGTTAGGAAAATCGTATCTTTTATGGATTTTATTTTTCTCACAAACTGATATCTATATTAATAGTGTCGTAATCAATCCACAAGGAGAGTTTAGCTCATGAATAGCTCCTTGAAAGAGAATAAAACAAAGCACCAAAGAACACACTGTACAATTCGAAACACATAATCAAATAGGATTAGTTGCTTTCTACCAAGTAAGATAGCATTAAGAGTTTGAGCATACTAATGTTGCTATGTTAGATTTTATCCTAATAGAAGGTTTTTCTTTCTCAATTTCGTATTGGCAAATTCTTGTTTGAGACGTGTCTCATCGAATTATTAAATGAGACGTACGAATAATAAGGGTTTATGGGTTGGGCTTTGATACACTTATTGAAGTTGGGTTAATTGGTGGTCTCATTGAAACTAGTCTCATTAAAGACAAACTGTTTCGTATTAGGTGTTATTTGCATTCATTTCGACGGGGGAATATTTATATATTAGGTTCCTGATAAAAGACGTAACGTAAATGCTGTTGATCCATTAGATATTAAGGAACCTCTTATGAGAAGTGCGGGAGATGTAACGTTATACAATCGAACTATTAAAGGAAGTTAAAGAGAGCTCCTATGAGGAGTGCGGGAGACGTAACGTCGTTACTTGAACTTGGTGGGGTAGGGGTTGGGTTTTGCAAGTTTTCTGTACTCCTACTAGTGAGGTCATTCTATATACTTTCATTAAGATGAATGCACAAATTAATTTTCAAGTCTTCTCGTATGTATACAAACAGTACTAAAAATCAGTTTTTAAGTCAAAAAAATGTGTGGCAATTAGAATAAATACAATTGATCACTTATTTATCATCTTAATTAAGATAAATAAGAAAACCCTTTTCACCTAATTGTGAAAGAAAATTGCATTTTTTTCCCCTCTTAATAGTCATGACACAGAGCAAGCTTTATTTATTTACCATTGTTGAACAAATAAAAGCATCACATCGTGACAAATCGCGCTTTATAAGAGTAGAGCCAACAAATATAGGGGGGGGATCTGTTCGGGTGGAGGGCTCGGAGGAATCAGTGGAAGGTGGGAGTTTTACTTAAGAAAGTGATGTTGATTCGATCACATTTAGATGACGATTAATGCGCTAAAAAGAATGATTTGATCGCATAAAGCTCATAGATAATTGAGAAGTTAATAGTTATAGACATGTTCAGCCTAAAGCTTCTCAAATTAGTAGTAGGTAAAGCGTATTAGTGTACCATCCAGATTCAGAAGATGAACAAAATCAGATACGTGAAAGTGTGAACTAATTCCATCTTACGCTCCTTAATCCTTGGGCTATGTTTGGTACCAACAGCTGACTTTTGAGCAAAACCCACAGTTTGAAGCTTGCATCTTGTTCTTTAATCTCCTAGCTACCAAACAAGATTTTGAAGCAACAGCTACAGTTACAGCTCCACACCTCTTTCTGGTGATAGCTGCAACTGAAATCTCAGTAATTTAGGTCTAGCCATATAAATTTACGGAATAATATTTTCAACAGAAAAATTACAGCATTTTTCAGTTGAGCACCCACAACCCTCAACCACCACTGCCAGCGGCAGACTGGCAGTAACACAAATCAGACTTGCAGAGGAAAAACACATGGGTAACTTCAGCTTCAAAGAGCTTATACCATTGTTTACTGAATCAGTGCCTCACCGAGCACAAAGCAAGATGGAGGAAGAGTAATATACTTACCTTGAGCACTGTATTGGTTTCTGAATACAAAACTTGCGGCACGATTGTAGCACTTGTAGGTATCACACTGTCATTTGTTCTATGTAGTATACAGTATACTTGACAGTTTGACACTATGCTACCCGGGCTCTTCATTTCACTTGAAGTATCTTTATCGGATCCTTGACACTTCATTTTCACCCAAAAACTCACCGAAAAATGATGAGTGCAACACCCGAACATGTATCCGTGTCCGACATTCAGCCGAGTCCGAGTTACTTAGGAATAGTATAACAACAAACCCATTTAAAAAGTTGGGGGGACAAGCAGACCCTTACAAATGCATGTCAGTGTAATAGAAGACGCCATACGGTTGACCTAGTCAGTTGCCACTCTTGCTGCCATCAAAATAGTGAACAACAAATGCTAGGTAACTCATCATGAATGAACTTGGACTCATCAATGAGAAAGCAACTTATGAAGATAAAATTTCACTAGTTACAACAAGACAGACAAACTAATCTGCTAAAACAAAATAATTCACTAAACGGTTTTCAGAACAATCGTAGCTTGAAGCCCTACATCCATTTTTTTTCCAGTAAAACTTCCCCTAACAACAATCGGAATTTATTATCAAAGTACAAAAGATGGAATCAAAATTACAGTCATAAACAAGAAAGAACAGTGTGTCTTCAGCTCGGTTGGCCAATAAAAGTTCTAAGTTTATAGGCCAATCAAAAATAAAACTGTTTGCCAACTAGATTATCTTTGCAACATAATATGATCACTAACTTTTTATACTTGAAGACCATTTAGTTTACTTTCTACTCAACAGCAGCCAGAAAGGAGGGTGGAGGATTACTATATCAGTCCTATTTGACCCAATTATGAAGCAAAAAGAGGAATCTTGCTCATAGAACCAATGTAGACACATAAATAGAGAGATATCACATGAATACAAGTGCCTAGGTGTACCAAGGAAGTTAGGAGGTCAACAGCTCAATGATGCCTAGAGGCACAATGTGTAGTTCCTGCTGATCATGTTGCAATGAAGCATTAGTTTTTAAACTTCTATCATCTCTAGCATCCGCATGACACTTATATAAGTCAGCAAATGCAAAATTCATCACAGCAGGCACTCCCAAACAACTGTAACTCATCTAGAGGTTGCACTATGGCTGTTGTTCTCTTATTTAATTCAGGCACATAACATAAAAGAAAGCTTCTTTTTTCCCCACACACACACACATACATGCACGCACAAAGCATTTAAGTCGAACCAAAGGTATAATACACAAAAAGCTCTACCCAGTTTCCACTATGTAGACAACGTATTGTATAAGTGCGATTAAAATGGAAGGCAACAAGTAAACAAAACATTAAACTTAAAGGCATCTTCTAAACAGTTCGTTCACCTTACTAATGATAAAGCTCTAACCTGTTTCCACTATATAGACAACCTATTGTATAAGTACGATTAAAATGGAAGGCAACATGTAAACAAAACATCAAACTTAAAGGCATCTTCTAAAATGTTCATTCACCTTACTAATGTATCATTATCCTGTCCAGGCAAATTGAAATCGAACAAAATCAGGATTGTATTTGTTCCTAAATTTCTTAGTAGAAGGGGAGTAATTTCAACAAAACAACACCTCAATGCCAAAGACAATAAACGCATTAATGAAGATGGGAAGCTCTATTACCTGCTCGTGAAGATAAAATACAGGTGTAACAAATAATCACCTAGGAAGCAAGCAAATTAAGTTTTTCACCTGCTCTCTCCAACACCATTGCAATACTAATTGCCTCAGATACCACAATGAAGACTCTATCAGAGATACACACATTATTACCTGCATTTCATTCACACCTAGAAAATCTATAGTACTGACTACTGATTAATCATGTAAAGATCCCGTCTTATTAGAAGAAGATGCACATAAGATAACAATCTCGAATATAATCCAACTAGCACTGGACTGATCTTTACCACCAATTCACTAGCATGTAACGCCAATTCAGCTGAGTGCTCAAACACTCCAATTGGATCCCCACTAACCCCAGTTGGCCAGTTCACAATGATGAAAGTACATCAACATCAATCGAACTAAACCAAAATAGATATTCCACCAGCCATCTTCAATTAGAAACATAGTAATTCACTGAATAAACTTACCAATCGCGACCCGCAAATTCTCCACTAAAACAACATATTCCAAATATCACATTGCATTAACTTGGCAACGCCTATTCAGATTACATATATACACAATACACCATCACTGAACATAATCCCTATATTCTAGACCAAATCCAATTATAAGAGGAATAGCATATGTACAAACAAAATAAAACCGACATTGGATTGGAAGCGTAATCGGAAAAGTTTTCATTAGGGTACCGAAGCAGAAAGGAGGCGAGAGAGGATGACCTGCTGCTGCTCTTGGAACCGTCGATTGAGGTAAGACTCAAGAATCTCCATAACAGAAACGAAACGTTTCATGTCATTGAGCTGGCGGCTGAGCGCCGCCTCTCTAGCCCTAGCCCGCGCCAATCTGGCCTCCGTCTCCGCCAGCCGCCCCCGCAGATTCTCCACCAGCGCCGCCGATCTGACGGCGTTTGCGGCGGCGATCCGCGACCGTGATCGCCGGAGATTCTCGTCTTCTCTTGGCGGCCACTCTTCTTCGCGGTGGTAACACATCTCTCAATATGATTTGCGACTGCTTAGGAGAGAGAGAGAGAGAGAGAGAGAGTCGGCGAAAAAGTTATCGTCGTCTTTTCGTCGATCTTTTTCCTTGTTGTTGCTGATTGAGAATTAAATGGCGGGTTTTGTTGCGAATCTCCGGAAAACCTAGACTGAGGAACTCATCTATGGAACGTTTCTAATTGAGGGTTCAAGAAATGAATCACAAGTTGATCATTCCTTGTCAATAGACCTACGACGTCGTTTTCTTGATTTGAGCTTCTATCTCTTCGTTATAAAACAATAAGTTGTATTTGGTCAATGTTTAGGTGTATCCATGAAATGTACATTAGGTCTTGGTTTGATTTTTCCTGGACGTAAATTTATTGTACACTAATGTCCCTCCCACATCGAAAGATTAAGGGAGAAGCACAAATATACAAGTGAAAGTGGATTACTCCTTATATTATCATTATATAAGTGAGTTACTTCTTCTACTGCCGATTGGTTTTGGTAAACAATCTAAATATACATTCTNACATCCCCAACCCTAACCCCTACCTCACATGGCATCCACAACCCCAATAGAACCCCCATTTCCTGTATCCCACATAGCACCCCTAAACTCATAGAGGGTTGTACTTGTACACGTATTGTATAGGGGAGTGATTAATATATATCCCTTTTGACGAGTGATCATAATTGGTGTTTGTCCCTCTATACATAATGAATTATAGCCTCCGTAGTTCCATTAATTAGGAGGGTTGCTATGGGGTTTAAGGTCGGTGCATGGGAGGGGTGGAGTAGGATGTTGGCTAGGGTGGTGGCTGGGGGTGGGCTAATTTGTGACATAGGGAGGGGAGATAGGCGGGATATTTTATTCTGATTACCCTACGCTTAACAAAATTCCACCTTACATTTAACATCTTGATATTTCTGAATGAGAAAGTCATTCACAAGCCAAATATCCACTAAATAATTAGTAAGGCTTGTTTCGTTTGGTGTGGACACAACTTATTAGGGAGGTGCCTTTAGCTTTGAATATAGGGTACCCCAACTGGTGTAGGGAACAACATGCAACTAGGTCAATGGCTTTTGTGGATTTGGGGTTGAGTTTGATGAGCTTTAAGGCATATTGTTATTGGCTAGGGATAGCCCTTGATGAAATTAGCTCGAGATGAGCCTTTTCCGACCAAAAAAAAAAAAAAAAAAAAAACTTTAAGGTATAATGAGGTATGGCCAAAATACATATAGGCATACCGAGGTTTTTTTGGAAAATACTTTGAGATATACTATGATATGTAATTGAATGCAAACCATATATCCTTATAAAGTTACCAAAATGTCTTTACAAAAAGAGTTTTTTTGCGAGTAACCCCCTTATATAATACACTTTTTGTAAAAAATCTCATTATATAATTTTTGTGGGGAACCCCCTTATAAGTTACTTTGGCCATGACCAACCCCCCTTGTTCAATTTTCCGGCCAATTTATGGGATTTTTG